>CAUYRH010103284.1:0-65800 GCA_963574655.1 Perodicticus potto | reverse complement strand
ATTTTATCACTTTAAAATATATACCATGATTGGAGATACTAAAACAAGAAATAATTTAATGATTAATAACAGCCTATAGGAATATATCAAGGAATCAATCTAAGTCAGATTGACCACTTTTCTTCATAGTTAAATTATGATATCTGTAAATAAATCTCTGAAAAATATTTGAAGAGTTTACTCTCATTTATTGATATATTAATATTTTCCTTTTATTCTCTTTCAAATTATTCTATTCGTATCCCTGGAAATATTAACAGATTGTTGAGAAGCTCAAAAGATTTCCAATTGAAATGAATTTTAGAACTACTAGGTTAAAAAAAATTGGAAATTTTAGTTAAATAAATTTGAAGACTTTTCAAGTTTTTAACGTTCATTGTGACTGATGGGGAGTGGAAGAAAAGGAGGGAATTAATATGCAGGGTTTTTCATACTTATTTCATATAGAATTATTTTGTTGAGACAACTCTATTAAAAGTATAAAATGCTACTCTACCTACTTAGCCTGAAATTTTACTTGCCTTAATCTTCCCAGCTCCCTTTTGTCTTAATAACTCAAGTAATTAAACCAAGAATAATGTTTCAATTATGATTTAACCTTTTCCATTTCAAACTGCCTGATTTAACCAGTGTATGTTTTCCATTCTAACCAGAACTTACACCAATTTTAATGTACAGCTGCATAAGCATGAAGATAGATGCCAGTTACCAGTATTAGAATAAGCCCCCCCATAATGAAATTGATTATTTTTGTCTTCTGCAATATAAATCTAATAGCTATACTGAGCGCCTACATTATTTCATGACATCTTCAGATTAGCTTAGGAAGGCAGTTACTACAACTGCTATTTCAAAAATGAGAAAAGTCATAGCTCTGAGATAGGAGCTACCTTACCCTGGTAAGCTGTCTGGCCAGGCCAAACACACCCTGGGCCATACAGCTGAGAAAAGAGGGGAGAAGATTCAATCACACACCAAATACCGGTTCCACTAGATCATGGGGGATGGAATTCTCCACATTTAGTATAAATCTGTTTCTTCTTTCACCTTATAAGCATTAGGACTCAGACAATATCCTTTTTGTTGAGCTTTGCAATACAGCCTAGCAGTTGGTCCAAAATACAGTATATTTTTGGAAGAAAAAAATCCTTGAAGAAGCAAACATGTAGATTCTCCTCATGTGTAGCATTCATTACTGAATAAATAACACACTTTGGGCATTTAAAAAATCTCCGACTTGAAAATACGATGGAAATTCCTTACTTCCCAAGGCAATAACATGCTATTTCAAGAATGTCCTTCTCCATTATTTCTACATCCTCAACAGTTTGCTTTAAAAATTTCCAGGCAGCAGAAAACATACTTTTGTGTTAATTGAAGATCCAGTAATTGCTGTTCTCTATTACAATGTAACTTGCTGGCATTTTTTTTTTCTTTTTTTATTATTTGAATCTGGTAGTTTGATTTTTAAAATATAAACTATGGCTCACTGTTGCCTTTCTCAAGAACTCTTTGTTGCTGTTGTCTAAAAGTGTATTTAAACAACTGCAAAACTAAGTAAACTATAATAATCATCATGCAAATAACATGAAAAAATATTTTATCCATTTAGGTGTTTATCCTGAAGACATAAAAATAGAAAATTTACATAAAGAGGACTCATTTTCCCTTTTGGGCTCAGCACTGTACTTAAAACTGTAAGGGGTACAAGAAGAGTACCAAGCAATGTCCCTGGATCTCTCACAGTTTACAATTTGGTTAGTAAGCCAGACATACCCTCCAGGGCCAGGCATATTATTTAACTGCACGATTCAGTCTGGAAATAAATGATATGTAGACATTCTGTTATATATCAGAAAACTGTGGGAGGGATGTGATCAGGAGTGGTGGAAACATGGAGTCAAAAAGTTCTGGGTCATGTGGATTCTGAAAATAATGAAGATACTGGACAGAAACCACAGGGATGAATTTATAGGCAAGAACAGAGTTAGCAGCATGTGGATAATATAGAACTGAAGCTAGAAGCCGCAGAGGGACAGGGTGGGATCCTTAAAGGCCCTGCATGAAACTGTGAAGACAGCATATTTTCTGGCATTTCACCAGCCCTTTCGAAGCCTTTTCTCTACGTACCTCCTTCCCTCTCTTTAATTGCCTTCTGCACAGGCAGCTAGATTCTCACCTATTTGGGGGGACCAATAACCTGTTACCTGTATTCTACTATGGGACTCCTGAAGCCTGAAAAGTCTTATAGGTTCAAAGAAATGTTCTCTAATAGTAAAACTTCAAGCCAGAGTATCACTGTTCTAGTTACACTTAACCTTTCTTGGTAAAGATATAAGGTCCTGGGAATATTATGATGGTTCTAAAAAGCTAGTCTTGATTTGGGATTTAATTTTGAGGATATTAGTAAACCATTAGCAGTTGTTGATTTTAATGAGAAATAAAGAGAAACATTCTGAGAATTATAAATTGGGAGCAATGTGTTAGAAGGGACAAAGGAAAGAATGAAGGCAGGAAAATCAGGGTGCTATTTTAGGAGTCTATGGCTTACGTGTAAATGTCTGGACAAAATCTAGGCACTATTTCGTTCCCAGAACATTTTAAATTCTAAATTCTATACAAACTACCATTTCCTTTAGCTATCAATGACAATAGATTTAGTCATTTTGTAACTTGAAAGTTTCCATTAGGAATTTTATCATGCTCTTGATTTTAATTTCAAATGAAATAAACTTCTTCCTTAAAATACTATGTTTATGCAAAAATATTCTTTCCAATTAAGATCAAAAAGTGTTCTAACTTATTTTCCAGTGTATAGCTAAGTACAATAAAATATTGGAAGGCTTCCTTTTATGTGTAGATAGTTGATGTAACATTTAAGGGACTTTGTTGCTTGATGTCACACTGTGTCTGACGCTGGATAGAGTTTGAGTCTTTTTACTAATGAATTTTTAAAGTAACAAAAGGGAATGCTGAAGCTCATTTTAAAAACAGTTGTGAATCCCGTCATCATTTCTTTTTTGTACCGTCTTGTCTCACCCAAATCCAAGCAACTCTATGTCTAACTTCAGTGTGAAACTTTTGAGATCAAATATTCTTTTCACAGTTCATTTCTGTACAGAACACAACCACGATAACTAACTGTGAGTAGGAAAGCACTCCACGAAGCTTGGTCTTTTCCAGTTTTGACATTTTGGCAATACCAATACGCGTCTCCCTTTCATCCTTACCCCAATTCCTCAGACACTAAGTATCCTACGTTCAGGAGGCTCTTCAATGAATACCTTTCAGGGAGCCCCGTCACACACTTCTTTTCAAGCTGGGGCGTCCTGTAAGACTCCCAGCTTTATTACTATTTCTGGATGAGGGAGGAACAATTGAAAGAAGAAAAGATCATTAACAAATCTTGCCTGCTCCCCGGAGGGTTCCGCCCCGCCCACGCCCCGCCCACGCCCCGCCCCACTCCCCGCCCCACGCCCCGCCCTTCCCCGCCCCGCGCGTCCCCGGCCGGAAGGGGGCGTGGGGCGCCGCCGCGGGAAGGGCGGGCGGACTCTGCGGCGCGCCGGCCCCAGGCGCGTCGGGCGGGGGCGGGAGACGGGGCGGAGGCCGGGCCGCGCTCCGCTCCCAGCTCCCAGCCGCGCTCCCTCTGGCCACTCGCGCTCCCGCGCCGCGCCCGGCCGGCTTCATGTGAAGCGCCGGCCCTCCGCCCCCTCCCTCCCCTTCCTCCCTCCCTCCCTCCCTGTCCCTCCTCCTACCTCCTCCTCCTCCTCCTCCGGCGCCCGCTTCAGCTCCCCGGGGCCCCCTGCCCGGCCGGGCGCTGACAGCAAGGGCGGGGGTCCCCGCCGCCGCTGTATCTAGCACAGGCTCCAGCTCGGGCAGCGGAGCCCCCGGTGCGGCCATGGACCGGCCGTCGTCGGCGGAGGCGGAGGAGGAACTGGAGTGGCAAGTGGCGAGTCGCAGGAGGAAGGCCTGGGCCAAGTGCCGCAGCTCCTGGCAAGCGTCGGAGACGGAGGATCTGTCCACAGAAGCGACGACGCAGGACGAGGACGAGGACGACGAGGAGGACCTCCCCGGCGCGAAGCTGCCGGCGGCCCCGGGGAGAGGTCAGTGCGCCCAGCGAGCTGCGCAGGCCGGGGAAGTCTCGTGCGCCCGGGCGTCTGCGGGAGCGACTCGGGGCTGGATAGGCCGAGGGGAGAGGGGACCTTCCGACCTTTAAACGCGCGCGCTTGGCAAGGCGTCTGCAGAGTCAACATAGGCGCCTGGATGCCATCTGATTGCCCTTCTGACGGACGCTAAGACGTGCAGCTTAGGCTGCATTTTGCTCCCAGGAGACTTTCCCGCTTGGCTTTGTCCAGGTGACCCTGCCTTCGGCCTCCCTCTGGGGTCGGTAACGAACTATCCCCTCGCTTTTCCCCGCAGGAAACGTGCCCAACGAGAAGATCGCCATATGGCTCAAGGACTGCCGGTGAGTCCTTCCTCGCGCTGCCCGGGCCCTGGAGGGAGATCCGTGTACATGGGACAGCCGAGCAGAGTGACTCGGGCCTCGTCCCTGTGGGTCCCGCGGTCGTCTTAAGCTATAAACCGGAAAGAGAGTCGGCGGATAGCTTCCTCCTTTGAGCGATTAGAAATGGAAGTACTGTCACTGCTGATTATTTGGTGACAGTTGTTAAGACTTAGGTTGTCCGTGCATGATGTTGGCGTCAAAGATCAGAAACCTAAAACAAATAATAATGCTAAATTATGTTCTCTTTTTGTTTGAAAGAATTCTCATGTTTTCACTGGGTATTTTATTTTGCTTTTGTTTGGCATGTGTATACTGGCATCGAATTGTTGCCCTTTTGGATGAGTTTTAGGTGAATTTAATTTACGTAACTACACTAAATGGTCTCTACTTTTATTTCTGTTACTTCATTTTGTTGAGGGAGCTATTAAAACTAGCTAAGTTTGTTTTTGTAGTTTACTTCTTGGACTTGGATTTGTGAAATGACACTGGAGTTCACAGATGGGAAATAAAGCTTTACAGGCATTCAGACTGCCTAAGTCTGTTTAATTACGTGCTTTGGCAACTGGTAAGAAAAATGTTTGATAAGATACAGAGGGGATGAATCTTACTGCAAGTAAATCTGACTGCAGTAAAAGGTACTTGTTTCATATTTTAGTTACTTTTTCTAATTTATTTGCTACGTTTAAAATCTTGTATGAACAAAGTAGATTTTTACTTTTGTTGGTGTTGTTTTCTCAATATAGGCTTCTCTTTGTTTCAGCTTCTAGAGTTAGGGAAGTTACTTTGTTTTCTTTTTTTTGAAAGTGATGCTCATTTATGCCACTTAATTTTTCTCCCTTGAAGGCAGGTGTAATAAAACACTGGCTACCACTATGTTAATGCCTGATTTGATGAATTGACTGGGGCCTTTACTGAATACTCTTCACTACAGAACTCCTTACCCTTTTTTGGAAGTGTTATAGGCCCTTCTTAGGTACCATGAAATGTTTGTAACATGTCTTTGAAGATTCCCAGACAAACATACTACTTGAAGTCCTTGGACCCCAGAGTAACCCTCTGATTTTCAAATTACAAAAATATAGCCTTGATATTAGGTTGTTCCACTCAGAGCACAGATCAAGAAATTATATGGGGCTGGCACTGAGGCTTAACACCTGTAATCCCAGCACTTGGGAGGCCGAGGTGGGTGTATTGTCTGAGCTCACAGGTTTGAGAAGGCATTTCCAAGATAAGAAGCCTAAGGCAGAGCAAGACCTCATCTCTAAAAAATATCTGGGCATTGTGGCAGGCGCCTGTCATCCCAGCTATTTGGGAGGCTGAAGCAAGAGAATCACTTGAGCCCAAAAGTTTGAGGTTGCTGTGTGCTGTAACACCACAGCACTTTACCAAAGGTGACAAAGTGAAACTCTGGCTCAAAAAAAGAAAAGAAAAAAAGGAATCTTATGTGCCACTGATTCATTTAATTGTAAAGTACTGAAATAGTGTAAAACTCAGAAGATTGAGATTTTTAAATAAGCATCTTCAGGACCTTTAAGATCTAGCGATACCAGTATCTTTCAAGTTTCTCATTAGAAATATGCCTAAAGAAGATATTTTGTTACTTTTACTGAGATCTTCTGAAATCTTCCATCTTATTCTTGATATAAACACAGTCCTAAGTACAGTATTGGCTTACTCTTACTCTTGGTGTGTTAAAATAGGTTTGGCATTATAAATAAATTTATACTGTTTTATTGTTTAAATTGAAGTATACGTTCAAAAGAGTAAAAAAAAACTAATAGCAAGAGAAGAATCACTTTATTTTATGATGCATAAAAATTAAGATTGTGTAAGAGATCATATCAAATGGACAGTAAATAAGTACATCTTTTAAGATAAATAGAATACTCAAATGTTGATATTTACCAGGACATAATCATCCTTGAAGATTCCAGAAGTTTTGTTCTTAATACTGATTTATGTGAGCAGATTCTGTAGGTCTACTGTTCCTTCTCTCATAGGTTTCCTTTTTGTTTCCTATAATTGCACTAATTCCATACAAAAGCATCATTCATTTGTAACCAGGAAAGCTAGAACAAGTAGTCTTTTAATGTCGACTATAATATCATGGATTCAACTGCTAGGATATGTTGCAACTGTATTATTATCATTTTTTTACATAGCAATTTAAGTTCCTTGCCAGAGTTGGGCATCTGTGTATTTTGTACATTATGTACAAATGACCTTAGAATACCATTTTCTCCCTTGATGCATCCTTAAATATTTTCTGTTTCTTTATTGCTGTCCATATTCTGCATAAAGATACCATATTTTCTTTCTTTGAAAGGAATCCTTATTTTTATATTCATTTTTTTTTTAACTAAGTGGAAACAAATTGCTTGAGTTACCATCTAAGAAAGGATAGCGGTTTTGATGGAATTTGGAAGGGAGCAACTATAAGAAAGAGTGAGATTTGTTTTTGAAGGGGAATGCCATTTACATTCTGCTTATTTACCATTTTCTGTTAGCATGTAGACCAGTAGAAACATCTGCTGCTGGAATAATACAGTATTTTGATCCAACTGAGAAAATAACTATCAGGAAAGAAGAATGACCTTTTAATGGCATAAATTAGAATATTATTAAAATATACACAAAAACTTAAAGGTTTTATTAATTGCTTGTGATTCTTTGACATTTCAAAAGCACTCCTTTTCAAAGAACTGCCATTGCTTGTGTATTTGCTTGCAGAAAGTTGTAACATTTAATTGGCATTTTAGTAACATATTTTCATGATGTATCCCAGGACTGAAGTGAATTTTTAATAAGAATAAGGAAGAAACGTTTGTATCACAAAATAGAATTTTCAAAATAAAACAATGTGTTATTTACAATGTGTTCTCATAACTAAGTTTTGAGAGAATTCAGAGTACTTTTATATTTGAAAAAAAAAATTTCTAAGTTATTTCTATTTGCCCTACAAGAATGTGAAAAAATTTTAGTAGTGGCTATCAAACCAACTTTTTAGTACTTTTCAAAGTTAAATGAAGACTATGTATATTTTTCAGTTTAAAATCAGAAAAGTGAATCTCAAGCTGCTGCTTTTATATAGAAAAGACAGTTGTTGGGCAAGGGAGGCAGTAGGTGGTGCTCTGAGATGCTGACATGTGAGGTTTAAGGAAACTGTTGCACCTTCTGGCTAATTACTCTGAACTTCTAAATTTTATGAAGTTACTACTGAAGATTCATTTTCTCGTAATTCTGTTTTCTGTTTCTATGGAAGGGATTGAGAGGAGCAGACGTTTTCTTAATACCTAGTGTCATTCAATTCTTTTTGTTTGTTTTTGCAAAGAAATTGTCAAATCAGGTAATTTGTAATTGCCATTCCTGCTCTTAAGTGCTCTTAATTGCTGGTAGATCAAACATGTGATTAAATCATTCCCAGTGAAGTGACTTGACAATAGGTATTTGCTTAGTTAGTAGAATATTACTTACGTAATCCACTTGCATTCCTAATGCGTTTTGGGAGGAGAGTTAAACTGTGATTAGAAGTGTGTGTAGCTGTAATCCTTTAAGTAAGGCTGTATAGTGACAACTCTCCAGACAGCTTTTCCCAGGAGTAAGGTTTATATGTTTATGTGGTTTCAGTACACCTTTGGGAGCCTCACTGGATGAGCAAAGCAGTAGTACACTCAAGGGTAAGAGAAAGTTGCTTTTTAATCTGTTCTTTGTAACGGTCTTCTGTCATTTGCTTTCTAGGTGAAAGTGTATATATGTGAATTATAAAAAGTGATGTTCACGTTTACAAAATTTGTTGTTTAGAGCTAAAAGCCAAAAGGGAGAAACCTTGTTATAAGCCATAAAGTTTGCATTTAAGCAAATTTAAACTTACATTTTTATTGTCCAGTTCGATATTTTAAAGCTAATTAAATATGTGATATGTAAATATAAGGAAAATACGTATTGAGTGAAGTAAAGTTGAGTCAACTTTAGTGCAGTATTTCTTTGCTTACATTAACTGAAATTGCCACACCTGAAATTTTACCACCTGTGCAAGATAGAATTCTAAAGTTCAAAGTACAACAAGAATGTGCAGGTAGTGGCAAGGCATATAAAAAACATTTACAGTGTCAGGAAAATCTAGCTTTTGTGCTCCTGAGGTAGGTAAGAAGAATGATTGCTTTAGGATCTGGTTTTCTGTGAAACTTTTGGGGAAGATATGTTATCTAACTGAACATCTTCAAAGGTATGCTGAGTATAAATTAGTTTACAGATCAACCTCTGAGAACTTTACATTGCTGCACATGAGTCTTACAATAAAGTAAAAAGGTATACTTCTTGAATTATATAATCAGAATAATTTCGAACTACATTCACATCTGAAACCTTTTACTGCATAGTATAAAATATTTTCCTTGGTCAATTTGTTTTAGCTGTATGGGAATTGGGAAGAACAAAACACCAAGATGAATATTCTGAATTTTCAAATGTTTCTTTCAGGTGTGCTTGTGAGAAATGGGGGAAGTTTTGAAGATGATTTGTCTTTGGGAGCTGAAGGTGTGTTTGAAAGAATCATATTTTTGTGTACTTTCCAAATTAACAAAAAATGAAAAAGTTGAAGGCTTTCAGGTTATGATCCTTAGGGCATAGTGCCTTTTTACATAGGTGATAATCTAGCCATCACCTTATGATACATGTAGGAATGGGTCTGAGAAACCACTGTGAAATGTCTCTCTTCCTTGGACTTACGTGCTCAAAGGAACTGTTTGTGACTGACTGTGGTAATGTAACTGAGGGGAGAATCGTCCTAAAGAAGGAAGGAAGCTTAAATATTTATACATGAGAAAACGAAATGGAAGCTTATTTTTAGTGGGAAGTAGACTCATGTCATACAGCTGTAGCTTGTCTTTCTATATTGCATTTAGTATCTCTTTTTCCCCTTCCTCTTTTTTACTGATTTTTAAAAGATTAAAGGACAAAAGTGAAATAGAATTTTTAATTAGAAGCCATGTGCTGGCACCAATTCCAGAGTGCGTTAGTATTTTAAAAGTTGTGCTATTTTTAAATTTTTACAGGTTATTTGTTTTCTAGTGGATTTATAAGACAGGTTTCCACTACATGAAACTAAGAGTTCTTAATTGTCTTACTGGTGTTTTTAAAAGCTAATTTATAGCTTATTGGTTGTACTTCAGTTTTATCAGTTTGAATAAGTTACAGAGCTGGGTTATTAGTGTATGTATTTTTTTTTAAATTAAGAATTTTATTAAATGTTTAAAACTTGTAAGTTGATGAATAATGAATTTATCCACTGTGATTAATATCCTTGATCTTTTGTTGTTTTAAATCTGTCTGTAAAATAGAATACTTATTTAAAATCTTTTAATATTGAAAATTTTAGAATATGTGAATATATTGGTTTTTATTATTTCTGTCAATATGTTTTCAAGGAACAAACTGTGGAGTGAGCTTATGCTTACTGCTTCCTAATTAGTATAGTTGAAACATGTTGTCAATCCCTTATTAAAATGCCCTTCAGTATTTCTATAAATAGTACTTTACTAGTACTATTTATTTTTAATAGTACTTTAATAGTACTTTGATATCTTCTTTGGTAGTTTCATAATATTAAATAATTTTTATTGGAAACCAGAACCTAAAAGGAATTTCCTAATAGAATGGAACTATTGGGTTTTTTTTACTGAAAATTACATATATTTCAAGACATTTTCATTCATTAAATAAATATTTCCTGAGGACTGTGTGTTAGGCACCTTTGTGGTGGATACACAGAGCAACAGAATTGCCATGACTTTGCAGTTTGAAAACAAAAAAAAGATCAAATGTGCTGAAAGAGATATGTCTGTAATTAATCCCATTTGAGTGTGCTGAAATAGATGTGCCTATAATTCCATTCTCTACATTTGTCTATAAAGGTTAAATGCAATAAATGTAACTCACTGTAGACATTAACAGCACTTATTTTTTAAGTTAGGATAAAGGCGAAAGGCAATTCTTATTTATTTATTTATTTACTTACTTATTTTGAAAGGCAATTTTTAAAAGAAAATGTATCTTGAAATGAGTAGAAGTTTTCAAGTTATGTGCATGAAAAATCAGTTGTATTAAAAAAATCCATATTAGAAATTAATATATACTGTTGCTACATTTAGTGTTATATCATGTTTTTCTCTTGAAGTATTCTCCATAAAAAGCTTTTAAATTTAATAATTAGCACTCCCTATAATATATGTATGCTACATGTCTTCTTCATTACTTATTTTTAACCTGTTAAAGAAATTTAATTGGTTATTTACAGGTCATTTTACTTTCAGCACTCAAGTGGAAGCAGTTTTACCTTGTTAAGAAATAAAACCACCCTTAAAAAGCTCTGGGATGGTTCTTATCTATCTGTATATTACTTTGAATAGTGCAGATTTAATGAGCTAAGACAAGAGTTTGACATGCAGGCATTTAACTCTAATGTTGCAGGTAATTTGCGTTCTTGGTGGTTTTGGCAGGATGGTTATGGTCCTACTAACAATTGTGCTCTGTGTTCATTGTTTTTATCTATAGCCAACCACCTCCATGAAAGTGATGCTCAAATTGAAAACTGGTATGTAGTTGTCCTGTTGTATTCATTTTCAAAAATGAAAATCATTAATGGGAATAAAGTTTTATATAATCTAATTGTGTTTATAGCAGTAATATCTTGGCCAAAGAGAGAAGACTACTGTTTCATCAGAAAGGGAGAAGTATGAATTCCACTGGATCTGGGAAGAGTAGTGGGACAGTCTCCAGGTAAAATTCTGAAATCATGGTGGAATCACGTATCGCATTGTGTTACAGATGACCCACTCTTACCACTTTTTTTTTGTTTTTTTGCTTTTAGATTTAATACTGATAGTATGAATCAAAAGGAACCCAAAGTGTTTCCTGGACAGCACAACTGATAGGAACTAATTCTTTTTTCTTTCTTTTTCTTTTTTTTTTACTTGACATTAAATAAAAAGAAGTAGGTAGGTTTATAATGCTGCTGGATCCATAAATGAGTATTTGGAGCCCTATCTACAAACTGAGGGAGGAACTCGAGAGTGGAATAACTTCTAACTATAGAGAGCCAAGTTCTCCATTCTGTTAGGGGCTAAGTTAATGCTGACATAAAAATCAGAATAAAGCTTTCTAAGTTAAAACTTGATGCTTAAGAATAATTTTTTTCAACATGTTAAGCCAAAGGTCTTTAAAATACATGGTATATTAAAATAAGCCAATACAGGTGCCTGTGGAAGCAGTCTAAACTGTTACCCAAATTGCTGCATTGGAATCTGAGCAGTTTCTCTGAAGCAAATTGAAATGTCTTGTTCAAGTTTCATCTTTAATTTTTCACTTTTCTTCAGTGAGTCTCGGAGAGCTTGGATTGTGACTGGTATGCGAGAGAAGGGATAATAAGATGTTTAATTGCCAGTAGAATTAGGGCTTTGTGTATTCTCCATACCTTACTCCTCCTATTTCCTGAGTTGTTAGAGAAAAGTTGAAAGTAAACTCCTCCCTTATTTTTCTGAAATCAGGTTGTTACCTTTATTGTCCCGCCTAAGGACAATAAGACTGGAGTGTCGCTTGGTACCAATATTCACCAACTTCTAGTGCGTTTCCCTTTTCATTTCTTCTTTAATCTGTTTATTCCTTCTTCCTCATCTGTACTCCGTTTTAGCTGCTTTACTGGGAATCTCTTAAAATGACAAAAAAAATAAGGTGAGGAGTCACGTTTTAGAGAGTCTCTGAGTGATCTTCAGGGTTAGCTTGCTTTCCCAACACTGGCAGCTCAGGATGGACACTTTGTAAAGCCTCTATCTGCCCAGTATCCAGATAGTGAAGTAAGTCATAGTTTAAAGAGCAGAAGTGGAGGACAAAAGCTTTATCACATGAAAGCAAGCATATATATTCATCATAATGTCATGTGGACTCTAAATTTATTTTATGTTTTCATGTTTCTTTTCTTTTTCTCTTTTTGTAGTGTTTCAGAATTGTTAGAACTTTATGAGGAAGATCCTGAAGAAATTCTTTATAATCTTGGATTTGGACGCGATGAACCAGATATTGCTTCTAAAATTCCTTCCAGATTTTTTAATTCATCATCATTTGCCAGAGGGATAGATATTAAAGTATTTCTGAGTGCTCAAATGCAACGGATGGAAGTAGAAAACCCAAATTATGCCTTAACAAGTAAGGTCTTTACGTGTTAGGATATTATTTTTAAATTATAGGATATACAGCAAGATGGTCTTACTTGTAAAGCTGTACTGATTTTCAGGAATAGCATTCGAAAATTAGCTAATGAGGTTAATTAATGCAATAGTTGTTTTACTTACTCTGGATGTATTCTGTGTATAGTGGCTAACTTACCTATTCTTTCCCTCTTCTCCAATTCTCGACTCATTTAATTGTTACCAGAATTTACTTGCAGAACTTTATCCTTATCTCCAGACTGCTCTTGTTCAGGAAGAAAAGAATAGGGGAGGGGCCTTGTTGACTCTAAATGAAATCAGTCATAAATTTTAAGAGGTCTTTATATCCACCCCTCTACCCCAGTTAAGTATAAAATAAATACTTATGTCCATTTTCCTAGGAAAACATTTGGAAGAGTGTTAATGGAGTTTAAGACTCAAAAACAGAATCACAGGATAGATCAATAGCTAGTTCTTTCTGTTGTATTCAGTGTTACACATACCATCAGGATTTGTGCTTATTTCTGCTTTTAAAAATATGTGATAAATTCTGGTGTATAGAGTAAAAATCTCCCTTATTCCCACCTAATAAATGTAGAGAAGGTTCAAATGTTAGATGAGGCAAAATATGGTTTTAAAATCTTTGTGACCCAAGTATAGTTACTGAAATTTTTAACATAGTGTATGTTTAGTAGATGTGTGTACATATATGTAAAACATATACGTATAACTAATGCTTTTTTTTTTCTTTTGGTAGGCCGTTTTCGTCAAATTGAAGTGCTTACTACTGTGGCCAATGCATTTTCTTCTTTATATTCCCAAGTCTCTGGGACTCCCCTGCAGAGAATTGGAAGCATGACCTCTGTGACCTCTAACAAGGAGACAGACTCTCCTCCACCTTTAACTCGAAGTAACACTGCAAATCGTTTAATGAAAACACTATCAAAACTAAATTTATGTGTTGATAAAACAGAGAAAGGAGAGGGTGGTAGTCCTTCCCCAACAGTTGAAAAAGGGAAGATTCTAAATGTTTCAGTTATTGAAGAAAGTGGCAATAAAAATGATCAAAAATCTCAAAAAATTGTAAAGAAGAAAGACTCATCTTTTATGTTGGCTACGGTTAAAGAAGAAAGCTCAGGTAGTTCAGCAACTGTTATGGAGAGTGCTGATATTGATGGACTTTCTGATGAAGCAAATAATAATTTTAACCAAGAAACTGAAACTGAACAAAGTCAAACTCAAAGTCATGAGAGTAAACTGGGTGAGGAATCTGGTACTGTAGAGTTTCCTTTAGGTAATGATTTCAACATTTCCAGTGAGCTGGAAAACAGCGGTGAGCTGAAAAATGTTCATATGTCCACACCTGAAAAAGAGCCATGTGCGGTGCCCACAATCTCATTTATAAGACACGTAATGACACAGCAGAAGGACTCCTTCGAAATGGAAGAGGTAAGAAAAAAAATTACTGAGACCATTCCAGATAGTGAACTAGGGAAAAACAAGTGCTAAAAATGTTCACAAAATAAGAGGTAGCTAATAGGTTTATACTCCAGAAACATTCGTTTCACTTTCCAGGCTTATGTTTTACAAACCACGAATTGGTCCCAGGACTATGTGATGTTGAAGTAAAGGATCAGCTCCTCCAGATCCTCTGTCATCTACTAGCTGATACTTGAACATTAGCCCCCTTTTTTCCCCAAGGGTAGGATTTTGATGTTTAAGAAAGCCCTGAGGATATCCCCTGAGAGGGGATATTTAAATTCAAGTCAGTATTGCATAATAGTTAAAACTCAGGCTTTGGTTCTGCCCAGGCCACAGGTTGCTGTGTGTCTCTGGAGCGCTTAAGGATATCAGTGGTGAGGAGTGTGATGAAGGCTTTCAGGAGGAGTGTTGGTCCGTGACTGGAAAGAACAAGAGGATGATACCCACTGGAAGGGGAAGATAGGGAACCTTGAAGGAAATTTGAGAGGCCACTGAATAGGGTGTTCGCAAGCCCAGAAGACCAATGTTTGGTTAATTCTGGTATCTCAGAGAGGTTCCTGCTCGTTACTATAAATTTTCAAATGGACACTATAAAAATATTTGGGTGAGGTTCAACTAAAACTGCTTCTGAATAGTAGTTGCTAATACTTTGGATTGGAGCTATGTAACTTGGGACAGGAAGCAAGTTTATCAAGCAGCTGCCCTGTGGTGGGCACTGTACTTGGCCCTTGAAATCTTTATCTCAGTCTGTGAGGCCTGGAGTCGTGGTCTTACTGGACATGTGAGGAAACCGAGTCACGTGTGTGCTGGTGAAGAGTTATAACTATGCATTATATAATGTGGAATTTTTCTTTTTAAAATTCATTTGCAAAAGATGAATTCTGGTAATAGTTCACAGTAGTTTTAGCTTCACATGCTATTAATTTAGGGAATTGGAAACAAGATAATTGATTCTTCCCATAAAGATCCTCTTAGGTGACTGCGTCTCGTTCATACTAGTGGGAATTTTTTATTTATTACAGCATTTCAGTTGCTGAAATAGCTGTTTGCTGTTTTGTAGTCTTTTAGTACTTCAGTTACTAAAAATGAAATAAAAAGAAGAGGATCAGCCCTTTGGAATATTTTAGATTTTCTTGTGAGCTTATTTTTCTTTTGTTTCTTTATATATTTTTGTATTTCTCCGATTTATATAATTTTTGGCATAATTTGTTTCTCATAGTGAGTGTGAAAGTGTTATATGATGATTGCATTAAAACTTCTCTTTGTTCTGTTTCACTGTTTAATTTCTTTTTGATTTTTTTTGGCCTAAACCTATCCCAGCACTCAGAATTAAAATACAAATTCTTGCTTTCCTTTGAGGCCCCTCTTTTATGCCAGTTACATATGAAAATCACTTTCCTTGTTTTAATACAATAGTATAGTATTAAAATCCAATGAAGGTATGCTAGGTGATTGCAAATCTGATACTGATATTGGTGACTCAGTTTGAACAGCACTCTTAATGTGTATTTTCACAGAAGTCAGAGTTCTTTTTTAATTTTTAGAATTCTGAATTCTAAGCTATAGAGGTTTTTTTTTGGTGTATGTGTGTGTGTGTGTTTTAGTGTCTTAAGATACCATAGAAGGTCTTTAAACATTAACAGTGCTAGATACTCTTTGGTGGCAACTTTAATGATTAGGTTTTATATAATTTTTGCTCCCTCTGCTGGCAAAAACAGTTAATGAAGAAAGTAATGCCTTATTTCTGTGAAAAATTTTTTAACATGCAACATTGGTGACTGAATAATAATGGTAGATTTTTGTCTTTAAAAAAGAATACACGGTCAACCATAGCTACATTGTAAATATAAGGTATTTTAAGGATAATAAGTCCTTGTTCTTCAGATATATTTAAAACATGAATTTAAAACCTTCTAGAATTGTGTTTTTATCCCTTTGGGAACTTTAAAGAGAGCTTGTAGAACAATGGATAAAGAAGGGAAATAGTGTGTTGCTTTAATTTCCTCTTAACCCAAGCATTTGAATCATATTGACAAATGAAGAGAACAATCTTATTGAAGCAGACTTTTAGATCCCATTCAAAGTAGTTTTACTGTTTTTCTTTTGAACCTCTTTCGGTTGAGATTTGATTCCTGTTGGGAACTTTCTTCCTGTGAAAACAGTGAGTAACTATAAGGTAGTGCTCTTTTTCTCTCAGAGAAGCAGTTCTCAGACTGATTATGTGAATACCAGATGCTTTGGAAGGATAGGTAGGAGAAAGCATTGCAGACGTGGCTGTGCTCCTGAAGTCAGCTAATCAGTCTAAGACTGGAGGTAAGATCTGACAGTCACTAGAAGCAAAGAGAAGAAATACTTCAGAGTAAAGAGCTAAATAAAAGAGAAAAGTGATTGAGGTCTAGGAGAATGAAAGTGGCCATTGCATGTGTCAGAAAAAGGAAAAACAAAAAGGCCAGTGATTATTTTCAATTAAAAGTCAACTTGCCTTATAAAAAGTATTTTATAGTTTATTTAAAAGCATAGTATAGTATGTTTAAAAGTTATAAAACCCCACATTTCAATTTTCTAATCCTTAATAACTTGGTTAGGTAACTCTTGTGATCTTATTGAATGGTTGATTTTGAATATACCTTGGTAACTCTCAAGCCGTAGATTAGTAGTATGAATGATTAACAAACAAAATGATCCTGCTCAACCAATTGTTCACCTGCTAGGTGTACAGGAAAAACTTCTTCAATGTTATAGGAAGGAGAACTTCTGTCTTTGTATTTCTGTGAACAGTTGTTGTGTGGCTGCTCACTGTATAAATGAATTTATTTTTAAATGTGACCTTTATTGGATGTATACATAATCATCTTTTATAAGCTACTGAGTTTAGTAACTGTTTCTAATCCTGACTTTATATTATTGTTGATTTAACTAATAGCATTTTCTTATGTTTATTCTTGTGACTTAATCTTGAGATTATCCCAGATCAATCAGATATTTGACAAATAATTTGTACCTTTGGCCTTCCAAATTTCACTGTATGTTTTTTTGAAGGTAAGTGTGCACTAGAGAATGAACTTTAACACATAACATGCATAGATGTGTGTTACTTCAAAACCCAATTAACCACTGCATTTTGTTACTTGATATATATCTAAAATACCTCTTACCTTTCTTTTTTCAAAAAAAAGGATTTACGGGACTATAAAAATAAACTCTATGTGTATGTTTACATAAAAATTGGAGAAGTTTTTAAAGAACAAATTTGCAAGTAATTATAGAATCAAATTAGCACAGAAAAGAATCTCTCTCTCTTTTTTTTATTATTAAAGAAATGGAGTCTTGCTCTGTTACCCAGGCTGGAGTGGGAGTGCAGTAGAGTAATCATTGCTCACTCTAGCCTTGAACTCCTGGGCTCAAATGATCCTCCTTTCTCAGCTTCCCAAGTAGTGGAGATTATCGGCATGTGCCACTGTGCCTACTTGTGTATTATTTTTTAATCATTAGAGAAAGGGTCATGCACTATTGCTCAGGCTGGGATGTGGTGGCATGATTATAGCTCGCTGTAGCCTCAAACTCCCATGCTAAAATGATCTCTCCACCCCAGCCTCCTAAGTAACTGGGACTATAGGCACATATCACCACACCCATCTGATTTTTAAATTTTTTGTGGAGGTGGTATGTCATTATGTTGCCCTGGCTGGTCTTGAGCTTCTGGCCTCATGTGATCCTCCTGCCTCGGCCTCCTCAAGTGCTAGGATTTATAGACATGAGCCACCACCCACAGTAGAATCTTTTAATTTGTTTTCTAATTTTCTTCCTTTTCAAATGAAGAAGCATTTCCCCCCACATTTGATACTATTTATAGTAGTGGTTCTCCACTCTCTTTCTGAAGGATATAATGTCTTTGATATCAGTGCCTGTCAGTGGGGTGAGGTTGGGGTTGTCAGTAGAGGATTATAGAGAGGAATCTCCTGTTATACATCTTTACTACTTTACTATTTCAAAGTACTTTCATTTGTAGTTGCTTTGATCTTTCTAAGGAACTGTGAGGTAGGAGTTTTAATCTTTATTTTTTAGTTAAGAAAAATGAGATAATTATCATAGATAACTGTCAGAAGCCACTATCTCATAAGTAGTATGGTTAAGACTTGCATCAGCTCTTCCTATAGATTGGCTGCGTTTAACTCTACCTTATTTGCTAGAGGTCAGATTGGCTGATACTATAAGAACTCATCTGTTTGGCAGTCTTGTAGTACTATTTTGGAAAAATAATGATCCCTTTTGAATTGTTTTGAGATCTCCTTAAAAATTAGACAGAATTGTAATTTCTAAAGCTCTAGTTTTGGTTTTTTTGAAAATTATTTTTAATATATAATCCTTATAGAAGAGCTGTACAGTATCTCTGTGACCCTTAGAGGAAGGGCTGCATCGCAACATCCACATCCTGCTGTTTTGTTGAGCAGGGTGTTGTGCTGAGAAGATGCAGCTGAGTCAGAATCAACGTTATCTGTTAAGAAACCTAACAGGCTGCCTGTCACATTAACAGGGCATAGGTTTGGAAAGATACAATATTTGTTTAATCAAAACATGTTTTTAAATGAAAAAACCCAAATATGTGGGTTACTCTAAAGCTGCTTTCATACATCTTTCCATCCCCAAACACTTGAAACCAAGAGAATTTAACATTTTGGTTCAGTGGAGTTTTTTTTTTTTTTTCCATTTTTATTACGAAAAGTTTAAAACTTAAGGATTAGAGACAATAACGTAATGAACACCTATTACTAATTGATTTTATTTGGCTATTCTTATTAATCTAATGAAAGGTCTACTTATAACAAATGACCAGAGTTGTACTGAGAATTCGAAACCATCGAATAGGGAAAATTGTGCCACAGAAGTCTAAGTTCTGTACTTGTTTTCTAATTCTCCGTGAGGCATCCTCTCTTGAATTTGCTTGCTTTTGGGCAGTTGTGATCAATAATGACATACAGTAAGAAATTCCTCCATTATCAGTGGCATGTCTGGTTCTCTCTTCAGCAAATGGGTCCTATGATTTTGCTTAGTGAGAAGAATGATTTTGATTTTAGTAGCTTTATAGTAAAATATAATTCACTGCTTTTTTTGTTTAGGTACTCATTTCTTGCAATTGATTATGGAATTTGTAGTGAAAGGGGTTGAGGGAGAGAGATGGAGGGAATGGATTTTTTGTTTGTTTTTGCTATAAGGATGGTACCCCGAGGATATACATCTACTAAATTTATGTTATTTTGTAATGAATTTTTTAAGTCTAAAGAACTAAAATCTATGATAATTATACCTATAAGAGAGAGATTATAATTTGGTATGTCATAATGCTTTGCATAAGCTGTGATTCTTAGAATAGAAATACAGTTTGGAGTCTGTTAACAGTTTTTTGATATGGTTGATATTTAGTTTATAGAAAGCTCTTTCAAGAAGGTTGGACTTGAATAGAGGCTAATAATAGACCTTTTGTTGAATATAAAAAGAAAACGCGTTTTGTTCCCTTGCACACAAACAATGGTTTTCCTGTTGAACTTGGTGTTTGCTGCTTTGAAGAATATATTCCAATTTTTAAATAATGACACAGAATAGTAGAATGTATTTTATGTATCTGATTTATAGGTGTGGTTTTAAATGACCAGTGTGCTTTGAGTTTTCAAAAGATTTGTAAACTTGTAAAAAAAGATTTGTTCTATATGGAACTATATAGAACAAAGATACTAAAAATCAGAACAGTTTTTAAATTGGCTAATACCTTTAACCTTTCAGCTTTTTTTTTTTTCATGGTGGTTATTTCACTCTTACAGTTCATGGTGGTAGTTTTTTATTCTTGAATAGATTCATAGCACAAAACCACCAGAGTTTTACCTAAAACCTAGTTGCTCTTTGCTCTCTGATTTGTTCAACATTGGAAACTCATGCATTTGGCTAGCTTGCCTACTTCACAGGATGTAATCAACTATTTAAGTACTGATCATTATAAGACAAATGAGGGATATTGGTGGACCTTTCTACTCCCCTGCTCCCCCCAAATTTTTAATCATGTAGGAGTTACTTATGTTAGAATCAAGTATTTGCAGGTTGGAGATGGTGATGAGGAATATGAAAATTTCTAATTCTCTATTTGTGCAGGTAGAAAAGAAAGACAGCACAAAAAGACAACTTTTGTAGGTTTCATACCCTCTTTGAACAGAGTTTTCAGGAAGGATTTATGGCTGATTTTAGTTCTGCAGTGAAACCTGCTTTTCCACTTACATTCCCAAGTTATGTTTTGAAAGAACATTTGTGTCAGAACAAAGCTGTCTTATACATGAGCAGTTTTTGATACTTAAAACTTGGGGGGATTTTAGAAAATTTTGCAGTGGGAACACAATGTTCCATTTTTTTTAACATCACATGTAATTGCCTCAATTGTGTGTGTGTCCTGGTGTGCTGCAGGGAGCATTTAGCAGTTCTTCTGGGATTGACCCTACTTTTGGTACTTAGAGAAGAACTTTATCTTATAGATCTAATTTTCATCTAATAACCCCTTTTAATGAAATGACTTGTATATGCAGTTATTCATCTAATTTTCCTCTAATAACCCCTTTTAATGAAATGATTTATATGTGCAGTTATTTTTCTTTGTAAGCTGCAAATGAGTGCTATTGTAAACTGGAAAGTAGATCAGAAAATTGAATTTTAAAACATTCTATAATATGATTTTGAGACAGGACGTCTTTAAGTTTAAAGTATACACACACACACACATACACGATGCTTTGGTGGACTTTTCGTTAGGCTGACTTATTTAATAGATTGTTATCAAGAGGGTATTCTTCCTTGATTCTTTTAGTTTTAACTACTATAAACTCTTTTTTTAGGTTCAAAGTACAGAGGGAGAAGCTCCTCATGTTCCAGCCACGTACCAGTTAGGTCTTACCAAGTCAAAAAGAGGTAAGTATAACAATATCCACTAGTTCCCAAGCACACTTACAAAGTGTTGTGAGTTTATTTGGAAAAGGGCCTTTATGTATCTGTATTTGCAGTACTTGTAAGTATAAAAAGACTAAGAACACAGGGAGATATGCTTCATTATCGTTTGGCTGTATAATTTTTTGTATTTTCTTGGAGAATTTTGTGCTCATAAACTTGATTATTTAGCTTATTCTTTAATGACCTTATTATACAACTTTGTATGTTCTATATATTTTTCAGTTCTGCATAAGGATTATATAGGAGGTAGGGCTACCTGTTACATTGTTGTGATTGAAACATATACTTGTATCATCCATCTCTGGGCATTTATTATTTAAATGTAACTCTTAGGCTTCATATACAAATGTGCCTCCTGCAAAAAAACACCAATTTTTCAGCAATAGGTAAACCTAGTTAAATTAAATTCAAACTGTGGATCAAAGGTGAGTGGCTGTAGATAACATTCCCCTTTTGAATTATTAATTATTGACCAAAGAACCTTTAAATCCGTTCTTGCACTTCTAACTTGCAACAAGAAAGAAAAAGTCAGATCCTCAAATTTGCAAAGCTTTTGAGGTAGACACAGGGAGAGAGAAAGAAGTTAAAATGACCACTGAAGGTAGGACTGTTTATTTTTAAAACTTTACACATGCTGAACCATCCTGTTTTTGTTTTTTTAAAACACAGATTCATATGTATGTTCCTAAAATAGGAAATTACATTTTTGTTCTCTGAACTTACTTCATAAGAGAGAATTTATACATAACTTTTCTTTCATTATAATATGGATTAAGAAACAAGAGCTCCACTATCACTAGGTCACTATAATTCTGGCTAGACACAGACAAGCTTCCTGTTTAATTTTCTTCCTCTTGTAAATTCATAAATGTATGTAAGTATTTCTGACCTGAGTTCAGGGTAATAAAGGAGTCCTTTCTTTAGATGAGTAGACAAGGGATACGTTGGATAAAGCAGCTTTGCTATGTGTCAAAAGGAGGATAAAGAAGAGTAAAATTACATTTTAAGATATTTCATGAGCTATTTTAGTCACTTTGAAAAGTAGTGTAGCAAATTTTGATAATGAGCTAAGTAAGTATCTTAGATTGATCCTAACTGCAGTTAGAATCATGAGTAAAATATTTACTTCAGAAGTTTAGTAAATATGTATATAGTACTTTTGTAGCAGGACTTTTGATGAAAGTTGCTTTAATCTCAAATCCAGTCTAATATTTACATACTGGAACCCAGAGAGGTTTAACGACTCAGTCTGTTTTACCTGCTAATCTTTGATAGATATATCAGAAGAAGTCCAACAGTTTTTCTTATTACAGAAGACATACAATATATTCTTTTGTAGAGTATATAGAGTTTTTTTTTTATTATTATTTTGGAGAAATAAAATTTCCATATTTTTTTCTAACTTTAATGTTTCTTCCACCTTCCTAGTTTTTAGTTAGGAATCACATTTTACATGTTCAGGACAGAGATACAATCATTTTTATTTCCACTCTTTTCTGTTATGAACTGTATGTTTCTGAAAACAGAAATATAGTTTATAAAATAGTTTCATCTACATTCTGCTTAGTTCCAGAAGTAGCCATGTGAGATAGAAGCATTTTTCCATTTTGCAGAGGAGAGAAGCTACTGCTTATGATGATGCAACCCAGCAGGAACATGAACTCAGGCCTCCTTGTTCTTTCCTTTCCCCAACACTGTTCTGAAACCTCAGCAGTCTAAATATGACCTAACCTGTGTAAACCCAGACGGGGCTCAACAACTATGAGATGAATTCAGCAGACTGTACTCTGTTGCAGAAACAACCGATCTTATAGAGAACCTAGGTCAGAGCTGCTCCCTCTGGTTGCCCTGGGCTTTCATACAACTGCCCTTTGTCCAACCAGATAGATGATTTCACCTCTAAATCTTTTAAGTGAGTGCTTGCTTCTATTGTTGCTTTAAGGAAGTAAGAAGTAGTAACCATTGATTCATTCACCAAACCTTATTTATTACCAGCTTATTTTAGCTATTGGGATACAAACAAGACTAAAGTTGTTGCCTTCAGAAGGCTCACAACTTAGTTTTTTTAAAAAGGCATGCAAATACATAATGATAGTCATGACTACTGCTCTGCCATAAGATGTTAATTTCAGTTAATATAATGTAATTAGTACTGATGGTAATAGCTTGTTGCAATTCAGTTTCACAATTTTTCCAGTTTACCTAGACTTATCAAGGATAGGGAGTAATTCCATACATGTGATTATGTAGTTATTTAAGTATCAAAACAATATTATGGAATTATTCTAAATTTTTAACGGGAAAAATTATTTTATTCCATGGAAACTGAGTCTTCAGTGGAATATTTTTCAAAACCAGGTGAACTTTAACAGATTACATATTTTATTGAATTATATTATCTGGTTCTTTATATGGTTCAAATCTGAAATGAAATGGTTCTGGTAAACATTTTTATTTAGCATGTTACTTTTGAACTTCTGGATAATTTTTCCTGTCTGATGAAGTGTTGCCCTTGATAGATGTAATAACTATGAAGTCTCTTCCAAAGTAGTAGTTGTCTTATGTATGGAATGTGGTCATGCTTGCTGTGCTTAGCTGGCCTATTTCCTTAAGTAAAACATTTTTTTAAGGTTATACTAACCAGGAATTTAATTTTGAGGCAGAAAAATAAACAGAAGCGTTTTATAAAATTAGCAGTATTAATGTACTAGTTCCACCTGTTTGATGGAGTTTCATGTAATTGTTGTGAAAGAATTATTTCATAACTTCCAAATATTTATATCATTTGAAACATGAAACAACAGAGACATTTAAGTATCCCTGTATTTCAAATTATTTGATGTATTGGCCTTAGTTATATTTTTATTTTATTAGGAAGATGATAGAAATTTTTACACACTATAATGTACTTCTAAACTTCTAATTTTGCCTCCCAAATATCTTTTCATAATGGAAATGGTTTACTTTGGGACTTCTGATTTTATTAGAGCCATATTTTATTTCAGCCAGCTGTCCTCCAAGGATAAGACATTAATTGAATTTTCCAAAATAGTTTTATTAAAGCTTAATTAACAATTGAATATTGAAAGTTTCTGATAGAAAATCTGATTTGCTTTTGTTGAATTTGAGTGACCTCTTGTGCTTTGAAGCCACAATTCTGCATAAGTAATATGTGCTTTTCTAAGAAGGGATCTATGTTGTATATCTTAATATCTGTTGAGAATCATATGTCTGTGATAATATTGCTCTTAGTAGAGTCTTACTTGGTGGTTTTGTATAACTGCATTTTCTTATTGCTAGATCATCTGTTACGTACTGCAAGTCAGCATTCTGATAGCAGTGGTTTTGCTGAAGATTCAGCAGATTGCCTATCCCTTAATCATCTTCAGGTAAAAGTTTCTATTGTAATAGTCATTATGATTAACTTCTTCATTTTAAGGTGACTTTTCAGGAATTATATATTTTAAGTTACTATTTTTCAGTAACTGTATATTTTAAGATTGAATCTGTATATTCTTTCATTTTCACATGACAGTAAGAATAAAACTCCTTGTGGGATATAGATGTTATCTAAACATTTGACTACAAATTTTAGGTTTTGCTAATGCTTTTCTGACTATTAAAGGAAGACTTCTCTTTCTTAATTTTTGGACCACCGGTAAACAGATGATTTTGATTATGAACCTTTTTGGTCTGTTGTTTCTAATTTCTACTTTCACTTGTATTTCAGTATTTTACAGTAATTGTTTTCCTTATTTAATAATTAAAATGGGCAAGAATCTATATAACTTGCTGAATGTTGTACTGACTTTTATGCTAGAGTGTGTTCGATTACTCAAAAAACAGGCCCTTATTTACCCTTAAAGAGCTTGTAGTCTATAGGCGGAATACACAGAAATGTACACAGAAAGTGTTTAAAGCACCTGTAAGCAAATTTTAAAGAAAATCAGGATGAGAAAAATACCACCTTAAATGCGTTTAAAGGGTAAACAGACCAGAGACATATGTAAGGAGGCTCAGAAGGAATTATCAAGGGGACAGAAAACTGGGAGATGGAGGAGAGACCTTGAGAAGGGCTGTGGCCGTGGAGCGAGATGGGCTGGCGGCTTCTGGGAGAGTTCTGGTGGGTCAGCAATGAAAAGTTGTGATTGGAGAGTGAAGCGATGGGATGAGAACACGAGGACGTCGCCTGTTCTGTCACACAAGGGTGGGACCTTAGGGCGATAAGCTTTTTTGGCTTCCTCATGTGGAAATGACTTAGAGAAGTTGTTCGGCTAAGAACAGAAACCATACGAGAAAGACAGTTTGATCTAGAAAAATCTGGGATGAAACTGGGGAAATACCTTGGTCCTGGAGAGGATGTGATTGGACACACAGATGGGGGATGAGCTATGACCAAAGGCACATAGATTCCTTTCAGAGTAGGGGAAGGAGGAGATGGTGGGGACAGATACAGGGAAGTTTATAGGTGTTGGGTGAGAACATTAAGAAATTCTTGTCTATTATTTATTTATTTTTGAGACAGAGACTCACTATGTCACCCTTACTAGAGTCCTGTGGCATCACACCTCACAGCAACCTCAAACTCTTGGGCTTAAGTGATTCTCTTGCCTCAGCCTCCCAAGTAGCTGGGACTATAGGTGCCCACCACAGCACCCCACTATTTTTTGCTTGTAAATGTCGTCGTTTGGCAGGCCCAGGCTGGGTTTGAACCCGCCAGCTCCAGTGTATGTGACTGTTGCCCTAGCTGCTGAGCTACAGGCACCAAACCTATTTTTTTTTTTGTTTTTGAGACAGAGTCTCACTTCATCACCCTTGTTAGTGTGCCGTGCCGTCATAGCTCACAGCTTGAGCTCTTGGGCTCAAGTGATTCTCTTGCCTGAGCCTCTCAAGGAGCTGGGACTACAGGCACTCGTCACAACGCCCGGCTATTTTGGCTATTTTTAGAGATGGGGTCTCACTCTTTCTCAAGCTGGTCTCAAACCTGTGAGCTCAGGGCAATCCACCCACCTTGGCCTCCCATGTCTGTGTCTTTATGAGTCAGTGTCATGTGTTAAAAGGAGAGAAGGAGGGTGTTAGAAAAAGAATATAAGGAAAAGGTGAAGATCTGAAATAATCTTTGTGAGAAAGTGAGGGGAAGAGGATTACATAACAGGAGCAGTAAAAGCAATTTTTGAGTGGAACTGGGGCTGTAACCGAGATGGGAAATGGTAAAAGTATAGAGGCATTGGATCAGTTGTTTGTTTTTTTTTTCCTAATGATGTTTCTTGTTTTCTTCCCCTCTCCACCTTCATAGGTTCACGAGTCCTTGCAAGCCATGGGGAGTAGTGCTGATAGCTGTGATAGTGAGACAACAGTCACATCATTTGGGGAAGACCTTGTCACACCAACAGTACAAGACCAGCCCTATTTTAATGAATCAGAGGAGGAGTCTCTCGTCCTCCTCCAGAAGGAAAGAGCGAAGGCAGAAACAGTTGCTGACAAAAGAAAGTCAGATAGCCAGGATTCCCCTCAGTGCGAGACCATTGAGAATGTGGAAAATAAGCAGTCCACCTGTGGTACAGGAGATCACATAACTGAAATTACTCAACTGAAAGAGGATTTGTCTCCAGCACAGACAGTAGAGCTACTGAGGGAAGCAAGTGCTGAAAGTGATGTGGATAAAAGCAGTGAATGTGAATTTACTCAATATACCACACATCATATTCTGAAATCTTTGGCTTCCATTGAAGCTAAATGTAGTGATAAGATCTCTGAAAATGCAACTGGGCCCCCATCTTCTGTGGACAGAGTTAATACAGCTTTGCAAAGAGCTCAAATGAAGGTCTGCGGTCTGTCTAATCAAAGAATAGGGCGTAGCCTGATAAAATCAAAAGATCTGTTAAAACATAGGTACTTGCTTGCAAAAGCTGGCTATCCTCTAAGAAGGTCTCAGTCTTTACCAACCACCTTACTGAGCCCCGTCAGGGTTGTGTCCTCTGTCAATGTTCGGTTATCTCCAGGAAAAGAGACCAGATGCAGCCCACCATCCTTCACCTACAAGTACACACCTGAGGAGGAGCAGGAATTAGAAAAGGGGGAGACGGAGAGTGATGGTCAATCCTTAGTTAAATCCACGATTTTCATCTCTCCATCATCTGTGAAGAAAGAAACAGCCTTCCAGAGTGAGGCGACCCAGTCGGAGGAATGCCATCATGGAAGGACTCCTGCTTGTACACCGTTTGTTCCGGCACCCATATCTCAGTCCACCTGCTCCCTTCATTCCGTCCCCTCGGAGTGGCAGGAAAGACCCCTGTGTGAGCACGCAAGAACTCTGAGCGCTCACAGTGTTCCCAACATATCTGGGGCCACCTGCAGTGCCTTTGGGTCCCCTTTCGGGTGTCCTTACTCACATAGACACGCTGCCTACCCTTACCGAGGGTGCTCTGGGAATCCTCCCTCCACCATTGAAATGCAGCTGCGGAGAGTCTTGCATGATATAAGGAACTCACTGCAGAATCTTTCACAGGTATGAGGAAAAGCATGTCCTTATTAAGTATGTCTTTTTTTCTTTTATTGCTCTGAGCACCTCTTAATTCTCTAAGAAGCTGAGACTCAATCAGGTGTGAACCCTTGAGCTTATTTTCTTACATGTCTAAACTTAACCCATATCTGCCCTCCTTTTAAACTCTCCCTCCTGTTTCAAGGGAAAAGCTGTAACTAATCCTGAACAAAGTTAATTTCTCTCTTGGTAATCTCCCTCCCTTCCCAGGGGAGAGATTTTGCTCATAAGGTGTTTTTTATGAGAACCTGTCCTTTTTCTTTTTTACCTGTCCTCCATTGTCTTTGTCAAGTCGTGCTTCTTATTAAAAATCTTCCCTTTCCAAGTCCGTCGTCCCCTCATCTCTGCCACTGAATGCATATTGACTGCCTTTTCCTTCTCTAAGTTTCTCCCTATTGGCTTCTGTGGCACCGTGTTCTCCTGGTTCTGCTCGTTCTCTCTCTGGCTAAGCCATCCCCTTCACCTACTGACCCCTGATGCTGCTCTCCTGGCACAGGATTAGTCCACTTCACTGAGTTCAAATACTGGGCCTACTCCAGAACAGGAGAAAAGCCAGGTAAAGTGTGAATTTGATTCGTAGTGCTCAGTGTGTCTTGTTGTTTTTAAAGTCGTCACCCGGATTGGTTAGTAGACTGGAAATAATTTTCAAAAAAAAACTTGGAAAATAGGTAGATTGTCTTCAGGTTTGCATTTCATCTTTTCTTACTATTTAGACACTTGAGGAATTGAAGGAAACATCAGTGTAGTGTCCACAGTGTTCAAGGCAAAGCATGGAGGCCTAAAAAGAATGTAACCCACTTGTCATCACCATGATATATTAGGCAGAAAGCTGCTTTAAAAGTAAAAAGCCAAGTTGTAAGCTTTCAGTCACAGTAAGATACCTTCGTTTAATATATGTAGGTTTTATCCTCATGACAGTTCTCTCCTAATCGTTTTTAGTCTAACCAAAATGTGGGTGTTTCTATGAAATGTAGTTGTAGCTATGACTGAGATAGGTGCTTTTGCAGCTCTAATTATGGGAAGGTGAGACTTTCAGGGCCCTGTCCACCTGCACCCTCATGGTATACTTCTCTTTCTAAACCAGCTTGTTCTGCTCTGTGGTCCCCATTTTTTGGATGTCCTCTCAATAAGTCAGCTAATGAATCTCCCACACCCACCCCACCCTACATCAGTGGACACAGGGCCTCTGTCCCGTCTCTGTAGTCTCCTTCCGTAGGTGTGTGCTCCAGCCATACTGGACTGCGTGCAGATCTCTAAATAGCTGTGCATTCTTAGGTCTCTGCACACACCTTTTTTTTTTTTTTTTTTTTTTTTACCTGGAAGGCCCTCTCATGCCTTTGTTTGAATGGCCAAGTCCTGTTTGCTATTAAGGTTCAGCTCACGTGTCACCACTTTGGGAAAAGTTCACCTAATCCAAACCTGAATTTTTATTTGTTTCCACATAGCTCTTCCTCCTCCCTGTATTTTAATTTTTAAAAAAAAAACTCCTCTTTTCTTCTTCCTTACGCTGTGAGAACATCTTTTTATCCCACTGCCTAAAGTAGTGGCACGTAGGAGAAGCTCCAATGCCAAGGAAAGGCTGGTGATTTTATGCTCTCTCCGGTCTAGTCAGTAATTACTGTAATCTCATGATGACAGTTTCAGCAGCTTCTACATTTTTGTTTTTTGTTTCCCTACTTTCTTAAGTGGGTAGTCCCATAAGACATGGATATGAACTTTTCACATTCCTTTATCTCTTCTTCCTCCTAAGTAAATTGACTTACATCAGGAGCAGGTAGCAGTAATAGGTATCATTGGGGACTGGTTTCTTGTTTTTATTCCTGTTTATAATGAAAAGTTTTTGTTGTAGCTATTGTTTAGCTTCAATGGGGAAAATGCATAGGCCCCAAATTCTACCTTTTTAATATATTGAATAATTTGGAAGGAGCCACTTTAACGTTGACTTTTAATCCTAATTTTACTCTTTTGAAGTACCCTATGATGAGAGGACCCGATCTTGCTGCTGCTCCGTATAGTAATCAGAAATCATCTGTTCTACCTCTTTATGAAGTAAGTTCTTACTTACGTCTTTGTGTTACAGAATAATCTGTATGATTTAGAAGGATAATTTTGGTATGTTGCCTTTTAGAATACTTTTCAGGAGCTCCAAGTAATGAGGCGGAGCTTGAACTTATTTAGAACCCAAATGATGGACTTAGAATTGGCAATGCTGCGTCAGCAAACCATGGTTTATCATCATATGACGGAGGAGGAGAGGTAAAAGTTCATTTTCATTCAACTTACATATTTTTAAGCCAAGTTTCATTTCTACTGCTGTGTACCCTGTATCTGTTTTGTGAACCAGTTTAGATGTTAGTCACACATAGCGTGTTGCTAAGTGAACTTTCCTACCTTCAGCATATTAAGGAAGTTGGTAGTTATAACCTGTTTTTCAGCGTTTGGGATATTTGTGAGAAAGTACAGAGGGAAAAAGACTGATGTCCAACTGGATTCACCTATTGTAGTTATATTGCACTAATTTGTACAACTTGGAATTTCAGTGCCTTCTGTTAGTTTGTAATTGCCAAAACAGTTGTGAATAGGAATCAAACTGCATTTTTCAAGCTGTGTGCCTGTTACCATACCCACAGGTTTGAAGTTGATCAGCTCCAGGCTTTGAGAAATTCAGTGCGGATGGAGCTTCAGGACCTGGAGCTGCAGCTGGAGGAGCGCCTGCTGGGGCTGGAGGAGCAGCTGCGTGCTGTGTGTGTGCCCGCGCCCTTCCGCTCCTCCGCACTCCTGGTACGCTGCCCTGAGCCTGCTAAGTTAGGACACGTGCCTCCATTTGAAGTCAGCTATTTTAATGGTATTAAAAGCATGCAAACTGTTTAAGGATCTTTCCCACAAATCACTCGAATGTGCAGTTGTGGTAATTGTCTTAAATATTTAGTATGTTTAGAAAAATGTCAAAAATTTTAATGATAAATTTTAATAGGAAAGAATAAGGGTCAATTCAAAAGTTTAGTTTTTCTAAAGGAGAAATGAGACTGAGTTATCACATGACTAATTTAAACTTTGATGATGGCATGTAACTGCAAAGAACACAAATATGTATTTTTTCCCCCTTTCTTGCCTTTACATAGCTGATTAAACTTTTGCTTTATTTTGGATTCTTTTCCATTCTTTATGATGTTTTAAGGAATCAAGTGAGATGTTTAGAAACATATGCAACAAAGAGAATAAAAGAAAACCCTGCCTTTATTTTGTACCACTTTCCGTACTTCCAATGTTTTTTTCCATGAAATTTGAATTTCAGTGGTTGTATTCTTATTTTTGCCAGTGTTTTTGAAGTTGCAGAATATGTTGCTTTAGAATGTTGAAGTAATGAACGTCTTTTTCTATTATTTTAGCAACGATTTGATTTTGTTAAAAATAAGTGAATGAGTACACATACACCTGCACATGCAGATATGAAGTAGACTTGAGTAAACGTGTGTATACACACACGTATAGCATAGACTAAGAATATCCTGGTACGTCATTAGTGCAGGCATTTTTACATGGTTTTGATCTGTTATTCTGAGAAAGATGTGGGGGTGACCACAGAGATCAGAACATTCTCTATGCACCTTGTATCAGTTTTCAGTTGGAATAACACATTTTATAGGATAACTGACAATTGAAAGTGACCTGGGTGACATAAAGGGATGCTTCGTCGCACTAATTAGCCAATTAATTTTATTATAAAACTCTTGCAATATGAGAAAAAATACATATATATATATAAAATATTTAATAAATTGTTCTTACCATTTCAGGGAATGTGTGGCAGTAGAAGTGCTGATAACTTATCGTGTCCTTCTCCACTGAACGTGATGGAACCAGTAAGCCTCTCTCCTTTTAAACCACCGGCGAGGGGAATCATATATAACATTTCATAAACACATAGTTTTCCTAGTGGAGATGAAATGTATATTTATTTGTTTTAAACTCAGAATTTGATAAGTTACAATTAAATTGATTGGAAGTGAGTTTGGCATTTCTGAAAGTCCATTGCCATCTAAACCACTAGAAAGCCACCTTATTGCAATCATGATTTATCCTGTTTATGACCTAAAGGAAATAATATACCTTTATGACCTAAAGAAATAAACGCATTTAATTTACACTCCAAGAGAAATGTGCTTTCATAGCCTGATCCTTTAGGTAGTTCTGTAAGATGACCATTTTTTGAACAACAATCCAATTTTTATGTATTTTTGACAAATTGGTTTATTTGGGGCAAAAGCACTATGAGTAACTATTTTGTTTTTCACTAGACTCTGCCTTCCAAGTAATTTGGACACTAGTGTGGTAATAAGTAAAATTTCATCCCACTGTGAATTCTAGTTACCAGTTGTATTGCTAGGTCTCAGTAGGAATCTAGATTTTACTTGCTGTTTTTGCAAATGAAATTAAGTAGTTACTAAATTAATAAAACATTAACTTTACGAGTTATGCGATTTTTCTCAATAATCACAATTAGTATTTAAGCCTTCTTTTAAAATAACAATCTTAATTTAAGAGAGAAAAATAATAATTTTTCTGATCTCCAGGTCACTGAACTGATGCAGGAACAGTCATATCTGAAGTCTGAATTAGGCCTGGGCCTTGGAGAAATGGGATTTGAGGTTCCTCCTGGAGAAAGCTCAGAATCTGTATTTTCCCAGGCAACATCAGAGTCATCTTCTGTATGTTCTGGTCCCTCTCAGGCTCACAGAAGAACTGGAGTACCTTTTAGTGCCTCTGTGAGCAAACCCAAAACCCAGTCAGTGGCAAGTAAGAAAGTGTTCCGAGCATCAGTGGCCCTAACGCCCACTGCCCCGTCTAGAACAGGCTCTGTGCAGACGCCTCCAGATTTGGAAAGTTCTGAGGAAGGTGAAGCAGCTGAAGAAGCTCCAGAGGTTATAGGACCTAAATCTGAAGTGGAAGAAGGGAAACTCCCAGGAATGGCAGCTGCTGAGGAAATGCACAAAAACGCGGAACAAGATGAATTGCAGCAGGTCATACGGGAGGTGGGTACAGTCTCGGCTTATGGATTCATTTGGAAATGTGTGTCACATGAGATTTTTTAGTGTAATTATTATGGGCGTATAATAGTTGTATATCTTTATGGGGTACTTGTGATGTTTTGATACAAGCATATAATGGAATTAATCAAGTTGGGGTAATTGGGGTATCCATCACCTCAGACATTTAACATTTCTTTGTGTTAGGAACATTCCAGTTCTACTCTTTTACTTATTTTAAAGCATACCCTAACGTAGTGTTGATTATAGTCACTTTGTTGTGCCATCATCATCTACCTAACTATATTTTTGTACTCATTAACTATCAGCCCTTATCTCCTTCTCCCCACTACCCTTCCCAGACTCTAGTAGAGGAGATTTTATTTGAATGTTTATCATTTATAAGATACTCTTTTGACTCACAGTATTTAGTAATTTTCATAGAGCTTTTAAATTCTTTCCTACCAATCTAATTAGTGTCTACAAAGGTATGTCTGTGATGGCATTTCTGCAGATTCCTTACTCCAGTGTGAAATAGTCAATTTTCTATTGACTATGGTGAAAAAAATACTTATAAGGCTTGAAATAGATAAACATGTAATAAATTCTTTGGACTTCTTGTTCCCAAGAGGTCCAGGATTAAAACCTGTATTTTATAATTTGAATTGACATGAGAAAATAGTGTTGTGTTTTAATAAGCATAAAGAATTTGATCTGTTTGGTTTGCTGGGTGTAGAAGTGTGCAAATTATATGAGTTGTTCAAAAGTTGAGATATAGTAAGAAAAGAAGGCTTTCCCTTAGTTACAGTATGAGAACCTGAAGCATTACCATACTTTTAGATTACCAGAAGAACTGCAAAACTTTAGGGAAGTTAGTAGTGAAAGGTCAAAGGGTGATAAAATTACTGAAATTGACCTTTTTAGCACTAAGATCAGTAAGTTAGAAGAACTGCAGTAGCATATCTATAAGTTGACCACCCAAGGGACTGTAACTGACTGGTCAACATTTGGAGGTGGTCAACGTAAGGAACTCAGCCTACTGTACTGATAGGAAGGTGTGGTGCATGTCCGGTATGTGAAAATTCAGTCAGCTTGAAGTGGTCAGTGTAGAGAGGTGGTCACCTATGGAGGTTCTACTATAATAAGTATTAAGTTACAGCTCCATGATGGTAGCCTGAGAAGTTCTCCTATAATAGGATACATGTGTTTCTGACCATCTTTGTGCTGTACAAACTCATGCAATAAAAACCAGGGTTTGGGGGTAAAATAGAAGTAACACACATAACACAACTTTGTCAATGACGTATTAACAAGACAAACAATAGAAACCTAATAAACACAGTATAATGGTATACATTCGACCCTTGGTATTTGAGGGGGTGGGGTCCAGGACTCCTGCAGATACCAGTCACGGGATGCTCAGGTCTCTTGTATGAAATGGCACAGTACTTGCATGTAATCTGTGCACATCCTCCCATATACTTTAAATCATCTCTAGATTACTTATGATATAATATAAATGCTATGTAAATTAGCTCTTATATTTTTAAAATTGTGTAAGTTTTTATTTCAAATATTTTTGATCTGCTGCTTGAACCATAGGCAGGGAATCTGAGGATACAGAGAGCTGATTGTACATGTTAAATGGTGAAGAAATAGATAAATACTACAGTAAATATGGTGCTTTACCTTTAAAAAAGCCCTCAGGTTTTTGGAGTTGGGCTTTGGAATTTGCAGCTTGTGAGTTGCTGTGAAGGAGTGGAGGAGAGTGAACTGAAAACGGACGCAGTTTGAATGTTTAGCAAACTCTGTGCATCCGCTCTGTTCACTCAGGTGTGCCTGGGATTAGTCATCCACTCCTCTTTACGTGTTTTATAGCAAAGATCAGTTTTTGAGTAAAATGTTCTTTTCCACGCTGTTTGCTAACTGAGGAAATAGGATTTGAAATGGCTATTTTTTGTTGTTTGTTTTTAGAAATGTGATGTTTTTGTTCCCCTTAGCTTTGGTTTGAAAGTTTTGCTTGAAAACTTTGTTGCTTGTTTGGCACAAATTCTCCCTTTAATGCACACTTTGAATTCTCATTTATAAAGCTGTAATGGCCTGATATGTGCCTGAAGTAACTTCCTGGGAATAAAGCATTTGTTTTAGACCAGAACTTTGATTCTCGGCCATTAGAACACAATATGGAGAAATGTCAGTTGTTCTCATTCGGCTTCCTTGGCTTTAGAGAACTACTTAATCATTTAGAAGAACCTCCCATTAAATGTGAGAGATTTTATTATTTGCAGACATGTAAACTTGACTTGCAAGGCATATATTTGCAGAATTTTTCAGAATTTATTAGTGAACCCATTAATTACAAATTATTTAGTTTAGAATTGGTCCTGGTTTGGAGGAAGCTGGATTTAACATGTGCTCTTTTCCTGTCTACATAGATGGGGTTCCCAAGCAAATATAGGTAGATCAGACAAGGCATAAAAGGAATATTGTTGTACTTCAGAAAATAAATCTTTTGAAGTGCTTTATTAATAGCACATGTTAATGGATAAATTAGTTCAATACCAGTTGTAATTTAAAAAAAAAAAATTGTGTTAATATCAGCTCAGTTGAAGTGGTTTTCTGTTAGTTTGTTTACAAAGTATTTAAAATTCAAGATAGTCTATATTCCATTCATTTCAAATTGCTAATCTTTTTACTTAAATATACATGGTACTAAATTCCAGTCTCTTTTTTTTTAAGCTTGGTGTATCAGCTACCGAGAAAATTAAATTAGATTCTTTTCTCCCAATAAATTCTGAGCCATTAACTCCATTAACAAAGTCACCGTTTAGGAAGGCAAGATTTGATCTTGGGTTGAACAGTTTTGCAGGTGAGGATTAAATATGATTGCCCAGCACTTTTAGAAACGTTTTCTCATTGCACTCATGGGTGCATGAAAACAATAACATCTGTCAGGGCTTTGGTTCTTCATTGCACCATTGAGTGAGGTTTGTAAAAAGAGTGTTTTCATCATTTATAATGTGTTAATATTATAGGATTCTTTTTTTGAAAGAGAGCATTGAAAGAAAGTCTTTCCAGTTAAACATTTAATATACTCATTAAGTAACTAAACTTTTTTTTTTTTTTTTTTTCTTTGCAGTTTTTGGCTGGGGCTGGATTTGAACCCGCCACCCTTGGTATATGGGGCCGGTGCCCTACTCCTTTGAGCCACAAGGCACCACGCCAGTAACCAAACTTTTATCAGATTAAAAGTGGCATATCAATAGGGATGGTCAGGGATGGTTTGTTTCCACATGTTCCTGACCCACCACCTTTGGTGTTTTAAAGATACCCCTTTTCTGTGTACATTGTGAAAATTGTAATGAAAATATCTCAGATTGTAAGTGAAGCCCGCACACTGTATCCCATGAGTGAATTAATGTACACAGCTATGATTCAATAAAAAAAAAAAAAAAAGAAAGAAAGAAAATTGTAGTAGGAAAAACTCACACCCTCTTAAAGTTTGCCTGGTCATCTGTGATGTATGTGATCAGTGGCTTGAAACTGTCTAGAAGTATGATAAAAATCTATGTATGTATGTAAATAAAAAATACTTAATAGGCTCAGTGCCTGTAGCTCAGTGGCTAGGGCACCCGCCACATACACCTGAGCTAAGGGTTTGAACCCAGTCTGGGCCTGCCAGACAACAATGACAACTACAACCAAAGAATGGCCAGGTGTTGTGTCAGGCACCTGTAGTCCCAGCTACTTGGGAGGCTGAGGCAAGAGAATCGCTTGGGCCCAGGACTTTGAGGTTGCTGTGAGCTGTGATGCCAGAGCACTCTACCAAGAGCGACATAGTGAGACTCTGCCTCAAAACAAACAAACAAATAAATAAATAAATAAATAGTAAATAAATAAATAAAAAATACTTGATATAATAAATATTTGCCAACAGAAGCAAATTCAACAGAATTAAATGTCAAAGGGTAAACATAGATTGCTTTGTGTTTATAGAGTTGTTTACTCATGTGCCTAGACTTGGTTCTTACCTTTCAGAATCTTTAAATATATTTGACAGGTCTTAAACATGTATTTTGGTAAAATACACAGCCCATTTGTGCTTATTGCAATTTTTTTTAGTGATTCCTTGATACAATGGCTGCCACACAGTAGGCTCTCAGTAGGTACATTTTAAGTGGATCCACATTTCAGACTTGCGGGAAGTCTTTTTGTATTGTCAGTAGCATTCCTTTTCTTAATCTCACTCAGGTAGTTGTATTTTCAGCCCACATTGTTGTTTGGAAATTCTGTTCATAAAAGTAATTTTATCAGCCGTCCCAGTAGCACTTTCTCATAATCCTCCCAACCTCTCTGTAGCACGGGAGACTTCAGAACTGATTTCTTTGATAAATTATTTGAAGGCATTTTGTCATTTTCAATGCTCATCTGTAGTTCTTTGTTCTTCTACTTTCTCTTCCTTTTTGTATCTGATATTGTCTCTCCTCCTGCCTCACTCTCATTGATTCACCCATTCAGATATTTATTGAGTGCTTACTGGATGCAGTTTATCAAATTGGTAAATGTTACCTGAGCCCCTACCTGAAGGCGCTCACAATACACCGTCCATCCGACCTCACCCCCCTTTTCCTAATTTCCTTCTGCTTCCCAGAAGGAACTGATTGTCAGTAAGCCTCCATTATACTCTTCTCTCTTATCTAAGACTCTCATGCTTTAAAATTTTCTTTCTCCCCTATCATCTGAGACAGTTCTAACTTTTCGTGATGTTTGACCACAGAGATCCTTGTATGTTTGACTCTAGTCATGCCTGCATTCCAGAAAAAGGCTGGCACATGGCACACATTTTTGGTTCGTAAAGAATACTTTTTGGCTAGTTTTGCAAGTTTTTTTGTTTGTTTAAGGATGAAGAATGATGGCATGTAATAAAATTGCCATATTTCATTGGCAGCAGGACTGGAAAGACTATACTATGGTCTCCTAAAACATAAATTTTCAATGGTTTGGATTCATTCAGCATATTGTATTTGTGTTTTATATACTATGGCTAACAGAGTCTAGTTTCTAGAATATTTGTATTTCCCATCTGATTTCCCCAACAATAGACTCTTTAATCTACAATGAAAAAAAGAGAAAAATCAGAACTTAACAATATAATTGTTACTTGTTTAAAAAGTAAATCTGAAGTGTTAAGAGCTTCAAAAACTTTTGGTGCTGTTTAATATTTAGAAATCTTGATAGAAAGTAAAATGAAAAGCTTATATTTACTTAAATATATTTTTGTACAGAGGGTTGGTGGCTGAGCATTTTGTTTCATGGATAGCTATGTAAATCTATGTATTATTTACCAATTTTGCATGACAGATAAATAACAGAGCCATTTTTTGAAAGACTTCAATTAAGATGTGTTCAAAATGTCCTTTGGAACATTTTAGGAAATAGATCATTCTGGCTGAAAGGATACTGTAGAAATGTAGAATTTTTAAAAGCTGATTGAGAGTGTCTCAAGTGTTAATTTAGAGGGCGTTATTAGTTTATTTCAGGAAATACACATTTTAAGCTTTTAGAAAGTGTTGATTAAAGGTGATGCTTTGGAGAGAAAAGGTGGGGATGGGCATGGCTTGTCTTGAGAAGAAGATCCTGATGGAATTGTCATTGCCCTAGGTCTTGTTGACTTTCCCAGCAATGAGATGAGGTGAATATCCTTATCTGAAGCAGAAGCTTTGGACTGGTGACAATTGTGTCATACAACTAAAGGCAAAGTTATTTCTTTAGAGTTTATGACTGTTTTGAGGATGTTTTCCTTATTTCAAAACAAATTGTACTAAAGATAATATGTTCTTTTTCATTTAAAATGCACAGGTTAGTACATTATATAATTTCTTAAACTTCTTTAGGTATTTTGCTTTCAGTTGGTGTAAACGAGCATCATACCTGTATATTATTTTATCAGAGTGTTTTTAAGCAATGAGAGCCTTTGTGTGTCCAGCTGATGACGTTACAAAGGTAGGCAGTAATAAAAACCTGTCATCAGTCCTTCCATGTTGTTTTGGGCCATGAAGTGTAGTGTTTACTACAAGTTTTGTAGTCTATGAAATAACACTTTCTAACATTTTCAGTTTAAGAATTGTGATTTTATAATCGAGTTAGCTGAGTTATGCTAGATCAGACCACAGAGTCTGATTCTGTGTGGAGGGCAGACGGCCTCGATTCCCTGACCCCTCTATGTTGCTTCAGGTTCACATGAAGATTATACGCCGTTTCCTCTATGGTTTAGCTGATTACGGGAGTTAAATGCTATTTGTTTTTTCTAAGCACAGGAAAAAAAAAAAAGAATTATATTGTTAAGTTCTGATTTTTCTCTTTTTTTCATTGTAGATTAAAGAGTCTATTGTTGGGGAAATCAGACGGGAAATTGTAAGTGGACTTTTGGCAGCGGTGTCTTCAAGTAAAGCATCTAATTCTAAGCAAGATAGTCATTAAATGGAAATTATAGGTAAATGTTTCCGAATTTTTTTGTTTAGCCAAATATAAGTTAGTACTTGGCATTTAATTCTTTATTTTCTTAGTACACAAGTCTGGTTCTCTAGCTAAATTTTGATTTTTAGAATATATATAATTATGATGTCCTACAATGTAAAAATCTCACATAGCCCTATTTGAAGTATAAGCAAGAGAAATCTCATACTAATCTCCAGGGAATTATCCACATTAGGCCATTTTAGTAGAATTTTAGTGTAGTGAATAAATCCTGGAATTGGACTTTCAAACTTGAAATCTTTGAAAGTATTGATTATAATAAAGGTATTTCAAATGCATAATTTATGGAACAAGATTTTGAAAATCAAAATTTCTTAGTATTTTTTTGAATTATTTTATCTTTTAAAGAAACATATCCCATATAGCCCATTTCTAATTATAATTAAAAAAATTGTTTTTAAATAAATAAATTGTTTTGTTTTTTACTTATTAAAATGAATGGCTTTTATTTTCTCATAGGTCTAATTACATTTTATAGAATGTAATGTCTTAATAGTAATGCTTGGTAATTGCCAAAAGGAATAGTACACTTTGGTAGAATAATACCTTTAATGGAATTAAAAATATCCATTGTATAGCAAGAGAAATAAAAATGTAATTTGTAATACATTTATAAATTATATAATTATATATAATGGGAAAAATATTTTGATCAAACTATGTCATAAAGCAACTAATGAGATTTTTTCCCCAAAGCAGGGATAAAAGAATTACTTCTCAGGAATGTGTATAGAGATCACAGGAAGATTATGTTTATATGTATATATATTTGAATAAAATTCTCATTCCCGCCCTTTAAAAAACCTTTTAATAACAGCCTTTGAAAAATGCTTAAAGTGGACTTCTCTATCTTTTGTAGGTTCGGATGAATCCTATTAGCTGTCATATTGGAGGTATCTGTACTGTACACTGGTGGAGGTGTCACTTGGGCTTGGGAAGATCTTTGCTGCTGAGCTGGGCTACTGAATACAGTGTATAATGTGTATTCCTTCTATGCATATCTTTTTAAAGAACATATGTAGAAACTTAGGCACTTTGCCATTTCTTTTCTGAACTATCAAAATTGTAGCAGTTTGAAAAACCTAATATTTATTTGTATGTCAATATTTTTCATTTGATTCTCTATTAGAATTAATTATAAAACTTGAAGACTTCTAGACTTATCCAACTTATACATAACATAACATACTTCTTCAGACCAGCTTCTTAAAACACTGACCTCTATGAGGTATTTACTGTGCAATAACTGATTCATTTTTGGAGAGCTTGAATCAACCAATGATTTTCCCTCCACTGCTATTAATTAGTGTCACTTCCAAGAAGAAAAACTATTCTGTTGTAAAAATTGCTCTTAATTCTCAAGGAGGTTACTAATAGCAGTGGGATAGAATTATATGAGGTTACCTACAACTACTTAATGTTCTTACACTGTAAGCCTTGTTACTTTATCCAAGACAAATATAATTTTGTGATAGCTTATGTAGTATTTTTCTTTTGGTAGTGTGCCCTATGTTAAACACTATGTACTTTTTGCATTGTCCAGACGTCTTTATTATAAGATATTTCTTCTTCTGTCTTTTCAGCTAAATAATAGAGTATCATCCAAATAATGGGGCCTATGACTTGAATTGAATAGAAATGAATAAGCTTGTTTTTGTTTTTTCAAAGTAGTAATCTACATTTGTTCTCATATGTAAATGATTTTAATTCAGTTTTAACCAATGAAAACTTTGTTTTTATGAAAAAAAAGGAAAGTGGTTTCCTTTCTGGTTTTATATGTGTTAATAAATGTGTAAAGTAACCAAATGCTATTGAAATTATTCTCTTAGCATTTATAATTTTCAACTCTTACTGTGTTTCTTTGTGTGTGATATTTTAATCAAAGTGGTTGAGATGTTAACAGTGTTCTTTGAAAGAGTCTCTGTAAGGATTATAAATGTTTGAAATATCACACAAAAGCTGATTCTAAAAAAAAAAAAATTAAAATAATAAAGTATTTATTTTGCCTAAAATGTTTTTAGTGGTTTCTTGAACTGCAGCTTGAAGAATTTGGATTAGATCTTATGAGTAAGAAATAAGTTCTGAAAGAACTGCGGCTAACAACCTAATAGTTGTTACACTGTTTTCCTAGAGATGTGTCTATGCTGCTTTAGAAAATGCAGTTGAGATAGACCACCCAGGAGAGAGGGCACGGGCTGATGCCTCTCCGACTCATACAGTTCTGTGATCATAATGATTACCATCTGAAACCAAGTAAAATTTCTCCTTAAAGTGTTCTCTCTTTAAAAAAAATAAATAAATAAAGTGTTCTCTCTTTAAATGTAAGCTACAAAGAGCAGATATTAAAATATTACTCTTTGTTCAAATTATTCAGCAATTTTTAGCTAGTTGAGTCTAACAGCAGTAATAACACATATAAACCAAGCAGCCCATTTACTAGTTAATACTGGCAATCAAATATTTTAACTAAGTTTTGTAACCACGTTTAGTTCATCCTTGACAATACAAGATATCCAGAATTTGATAATCAAAGTTAGAATTATAACAGTTGGAATAATAGGCTGACCCAATGGGCAAATAACTTAATGTAGTAAAGGAATGAGATAAAATGATCCTCAAGCTGATTAGAGTTTTATCTTCCCTTTCCCTGTTTTAAAACTTTGTGTACTTTATGAGCACTTGAAAGCAACTATGTTTGACCCACCATGCTGGCTGCTATGCAGAAATGGAAAATCAAACAGGATCTAAAAATAAGATAAACAGGCATCTTTTAATTTAAGGGTTGGTTTTGAAGTATCCAAGAATGACAAAAATAATTTGAGAGACTGTAACCTGAGAAGTTAGAGAAGTTTTTACCAAGATATAGTTTGAGTAAAATCTTAAAGAATGACCCATGGAAAGGGTATGATTCAAATAGTCAGGAACATTAACAAAGTTTATCCAGAATGCATGAATTGAGTTTGAATTACCTTTGTAATTTGGTTTGAGTTTCCCTTTGTACATGATGAAAGCAGTATTCTTAAAAATGCCAAGATGGGCCTGGTGGTTCATGCCTATAATCCTAGCACTTTGGGAGACGTGGGCAGGAAGAATAGCTTGAGGCCAGGAATTAGAGATTAGCCTGTGCAACATAGCAAGACTCCTTAATGTGCAAAAATTAGATATGTGAGTAGCATGTGCCTAGTCCCAGCTACTTGGGAGGCTCAGGCAGGAGGATCTCTTGAGCCTCCAGGAGTGTGAGGTTGCAGTGAGCTATGATTGTACCACTATGCTCTAGCCCAGGCAATAGAGTGAGACCCTATCTGTCTCTTAAAGTAAAAACACCAAGTGGTCCACAGTTTGCACGTATACAAAGAGCCTGCACAAAGAAGGGCATAGAAGAAAAAAGAATCTTTAAACGGTGATTTTGAGTTTTGGAGTTCGCTGTGAATGATATGCCATTGTCCAAAATCAGCAGTTTCTCAGACTGGGAATATATATTGTTTCTCTAAGAATATTCAGTTGAATTTCAGTAACACTTAAGATGTGTATTTCCTTAGTTAAAAATATTCGCTCAGCTGGCTATCTTCATCTTTTTTAAAGGAAAATAAGAATGCAGTAAAGTGCATGTAAAAGATGTAAGAAATGAAGTTCGGGGGTTTCCTGGAAAAACGCTGCAGTGCCCATGTTCCTGTCCAGACGAGCATGGCGGTAGGGAAACAATCAAGCAAAACTGCAGGATTGGTTTTTTCCTTCTTTTTCTTCCTCTCCTGGAAAGGAGAAGAAGAAAGAGAAAAACCTTCTATCTTCTCAATAATTGAAGTTTAATAGTATGACTGTTAGAATTATTTATGAATATTGAAAACCACTTTAATCAATTTAATTAATTAAATTAACTTACTTACACTTTAATTGCATTCTAAATGCAGTTAAGATGTCATATCTAATTAGTGCTTCCTTTTCCATGCAGTTTTGTATTTCTGTTTATTAAATCAGGCCGTTTACCTTGTTTTCTTCTCACTTCCACAACTGATGTTCTATTATTCATATTGAATAAGGAATAGTTTACCTACAGAATGTCAGTATAATAAGTAATACTGTCAGAAGTAATAACTCTGAAGCTGTAAGTGTAACTCACAGAATCTCAGTGTACTGAGCAGTAAATTAGGGATGTACTCAAAGATAAGCATGCATGTCAAACAAACATTAGGGTCCGTTTTCCTCATGAGGCTCTTTTTGGATACCCCAAAGGAGACAAAATCTTATGTGAACAATTAGCTTACTTGCTTATCAACATCCATGATGGTGATAATAGGCCTTCTTAGCACAGTGCTTTTCACAACTCAAAGATCATTAGCCATTTTGCTTGTGATATTGATGAGTGGGTAATGGGTAGATGAGGTTTGGCAAAAAAAAAAAAAAACATTAAACAGAAGGGACAGGATTTTTCATCTTTATCATTTTTTCTCAAGCAATAAAACCAAGGACTGGCAAAGGATCTCCTGATTTTGATACCATATGAAGGGAGAGTGAGCATTATTGGGTTGAAAATTTTCAATTAAAATACTGTTCTTTGGAACAAAAAAAAAAATTACTCATGGAATAAATACCACTTCGAGCAATGCTTTTCAAGTTTTCACATCCATACAAATCAAATTACTTGAGAATTTATGAAATAGGATCTGAGTAGGTCTGAGTTCTACTTTGTGGGGTCCAATTTTCTGCATTTCTAGAAGCTTCCAGGTGAAGTTGATGGTACTGGTTCATGAACTGCATTTTTGTAGCAAGAATTTAAAATAGTAGGTCTTACTACCTATCTGCCGAGTACTTCAAAAGTCATGGAAGAAACCCAAGTGCCCATCGACCCACGAATGGATTAATAAACTGTGGCACATGTATACCATGGAATATTACACAGCCTTAAAGAAAGGTGGAGACTTTACCTCTTTCATGTTTACATGGATGGAGCTGGAACATAATCTTCTTCGCAAAGTATCTCAAGAATGGAAGGAAAAGTATGCAATGTACTCAGCCCTACTATGAAGCTAATTTATCTCTTTCATATGAAGGCTATAACCCAACTATAGAGCAAAAATATGGGGAAAGAGGCAAGAGAGGGGAGGGGAGGGGAGGGGTAAGGTTGGGGTGGAGGGAGAGTAATTGGTGGGGCCACACCTACGGTGCATCTTAGAAGGGTACAGGTGAACCTTACTAAACACAGAATACAAATGTCTTCATATAATAACTGAGAAAATGCCAGGAAGGCTATGTTAATCAGTTTGATGAAAATAGTTCAGATTGTAGATGAAACCAGCACATTGTACCCCTTGGTTGCACTGTTGTACACAGCTATGATTTAATAATAAAGACAATAAAAAAAATAAAAAGAAAGTTAAGTAACTCATTTTAAAAAGATGAGTTTGGGGTCCTAGAGAGGAAAGCCCTTAGGGAATATCATCATAATCTTCAAATATTTCCAAGACTATTTTGTATAGGTATATGTTAAAATATGTTTATACTGGTGTAGGAGAAAAATTCACCCTAAAGAAGAGAGTTTGATGGGTCTATTTCAGCTTAGTATAATGAAAAGACTAAACTTACTAGCATTAGATCAGGTAGCTTGACAAGCTGGTGAATTGCTATTGGGGGAGAGGGGTGCTCAGGTTGGCTATCTGCCAAGGATGTTTCAGATGATTTCTGCCCTAGTTGGAAAGAAATTTAGATTCCACTGTGTCCTTCTATGACCCCATCACAACATCCCTTACCATGTATATTTCCATCATGTTAAGCCACTCGGTAACTATTTTTTCATGGAATGGTGGGGAGATATATTTTCTAAACCTTTCTAGCTTTGCTCGAACATAAGTTGTCCTTCAGGTTTAAGAAAAGAGTGAAAGTCAAAGAAACCCTGAGTCAGTGCCTCTTTTCTGACAGCTTAATGCTTTTTCCATTACTGTCTTTTTATTTTTGTTTTTTTGGCCTCTGAGACTGCAGTTTTGCAGTCTGATTCCATCAGGCGATTCTCATTCTGGTCAAGAAGCAATGAAAAGGAAGAGTCAGCATCCAGGAAATGAGGAAATTGCTTTGTGAAACTTTAGTTGTGATTGTCAAGGGTCTTGGAGGGTGCTGTGGTATTGGCGTAGAATAGGGAGGCCTCTATTCTTTCAGCCCTGATTTAATTCCTAAAAATATTTAAACCTAAAAGATCATACTAATTCTTGACATATCAATTGGACCTTAATATTAAGGAACATTATCTGCTTTCTAATCCTCACCTCTTAAACTAAGGATGTATTTTTCAGCTCCTCTTTTACTTCTACACCGAAGAATGAACATTATTGGTTTTGAACCCCTACAATTTACTCAAGTAAGATAAATGTCACATTCATCCAAGAGAAGTATGAACATCCGGACAAAGAGCAACACGTCATGTTTAATTTGGAGGGTCAGGCGCTTGTCATTATGCCTTTCACTGGGCGTCTGAAGGAGGCAGTTATGATCTAAACAGCTTCTTACTTTCCTGATGTTACTGGGAAGAAGAGGTTGACTACTTATAGGTATGTGATTGTAGCATACTTTGAAAACTCAACTTTATTAGGCTAGTAGCTCAATGTATTTTGAGAGGCATGTGTACCCATGTAACCACTACCCTGAACATACGGTACACCTTCAACACCCCAAAAAGCTCCCGCACGAGATTCTGCAGTGATCCAACTCCCTGCTCTGCCATCAGGAATGAGTTTTGGGTGTTTTTTTAATATTTGAAGACGGGTTTAGTGATAGATCTTTCTATATGAAAGTAAAGAAGTAGATATTTCATATCTCTTCACTTCCTTTTGAATAAAGTAGGAAAATTCATCAATTTAGTGGTAGTCATTTGGACCACAGCAGATATAACCAATGAACAGAGCTAATTTTGTTTGCCACCACTTGTTCTGAAGCTTAAGTTTTTTTAAAACTGAAACTGTAGACTTAATAGGTTAACAAGCTGTTTCTACGATATACATTGTATGGAGACATCATTTGTGGAGAGCTAGCAATGCCCTAATTTCAGGAGATGCATTGGAATCAAACCTGGTAAATTTCAGATAAGTTTATTATGTATGATTAGATGATGTTTTAGATTATTTTGTCTTTTACACCTGAACTTCCTCATTACACTAGGATGTAGGGCTGTGGTTCTCCAACTCCGCTGCTGTTCCCCAAATCCCTCATGGGTGTTAATATTATAAACATAGTAAGTGCTATATTAAATAGTTTGTAGGTTTAATGTTCTTGAAAAGATAGTTTGACTTAGACTGTAGTAACTAAATATCTATGTCATCATTCTAATGAGTGTCAGCTCATGTAACTTTCCACTTGCCTTAAATTTTCATTTGAAGTTAGAAGGAAGTTATAAATGGTGGTTGCAGAAATCTAGTCATATTTATTTTTAAGCCTGTCTATTATTTATAGGCAGGTTTCATAGTAAAAAATTTAAATGAGCAGCAGCAGTAAATAAGTGGAAAACCTATAAAAGATAATTAGGGTAGACATTTATTTCTATAGAAACCACATTGACAGCTATAGAAGACCTATCAAGGTAGACTGTTTTTATTAATGGCTTTAATGATTGGAATATGTCCCTTTACTATTTGGAAGACTGAGGTGTATATGATTTCTGAGTCTGACTTATATGAGTATGACCGATCTTGGTTTTCCTTAATATAACCAAATTTCGTAGGAAGGTGAGGAAAGCAAAGAAGAGGTGACAGACATGGCATCTTGTGGCTTCTGGAGTAGTGAGTTGAGAAGGTCTCTGGAGGTCATTTGTCCAGTGGTTCATTTCACTACAGGCTCCTGTTTGTAAATTTTCTTAGAGACCCCTTGATTTGATATGTTTATTCAATCTGTAGTTGTAGTCTTCTGGGGACATATTTCAGAATAGCCCTTTTCTTTGCTGTAAAGCAATGTTCAACTACTAGTTTCCTTTTGCTTCTCAGGAATGTTAGAAAACTCAGCACCTGGTGAGAAGGCAGAGAATAAAGTGATGGTGTGTTGTAATGAAAATATTCTTTCATCCAAGGAGCCACAAGTTACTAATAGTGTTGATGGGTCTCTGGTTCATTAGAGATGATTAATGTGGGATCTAAAATATAATCTGTTTTTCAAAATCAGCAGGAAAAGCTAAAATACATATAATGTATAAAATTAAAAAACGAAGTATTGTTTTCTTCCCAAGCATATTACTTCTCACCTCTCCTCTCAGCCTATTTTCTTCTATCTAGAACGTCTGTCCCAATGGCCTTTCTGGCTTGGCCCTTTCTCTGTCCCCTTCGTTCTCCGTAATCTACACACATATCCAACTTCTCCTTTCTAAATCTGTTGTTCTGAAAATAGCCAGGATGTGTGTGATGAACTAGAGCTAAAATACAGTTAATTTTTTGCTTCTAAGGTGAGACGATATTGCTAATTTTTTCAACGGCCTGGTTTTAGCTGATGGTTAGAAAAAGAATAGTAAGTGGATTTAACTGAACCTGGAAAATTTTAGGTTTAGAGCTCGTGAGTACTTTTTTTCTTGTTTAAGCAGTAAGGGCTGTTTATAGAATTGGGGAGAAAGATTGGCAGCCCAGGGGGAGTTTAAATGATAGCAGGAATGCACAGAAAAGATTTTTGTTTTGTATGCTTTACAGTTTCTGTGTTTAGAACCATTCTGTATTTTGAATGTTATTTGGCTTATTGATTGCAATGGGGTATAAAATATCACTTCTGAATATGCACTGCTGAACTCTATTAGTGTGATCGTAATGTTATCATGTGGGAGCCAACTTCATAATGCCTCTGGGCCCCTAAGGGGGATTTTGAACAATTGCAAATTTACATCATATTAAGTCTCAATTTATTGTTTTCTTGTAAGGTTTGTTTTTTTAGTACCTAAATCCGACATCTATTTGCCAGTGTATTTCTACCCCTCTCTCCAAAGTAAGGAAAACGTGAGGAAGTTCCTAAACTTTCCAATAATCTTGTGATTAAAGAGTTCGCCTAACAAAGTTAGCTTTTCATCGAGAGTCCCAAATCTTGCTTTCCAAAGCACCCTCTTTATTCAAGGTCAGCAAAGACTGTGACTGATTTCTCCTTTCTCCCTTTCCCTGGCTGTGTTCTCTAAGGGTGGGACCGAAGCAGGCAAGTTCCCTCAGGTGTTGAAAAGAACAGTTCAAATGGGGCCATCGCTCATGGTTCCTGGGAAGCCGCCTGCTTTTCCTCTTGCCACCTGCCTGGTTCTGCCCGGCAACAGACGCCAGGCAAACACCTGGCCTGGGACTGTGAATGCAAGACAGGAGTTCTACCACCTGGAGCAGTGGGGGCCCTTGCCCTATCTCCTGTGGGCTGTGGGGGCCTTCGAAGTAGCTGCTTGCTACTGTCTTCCCTTGGAGAACATCATCCCAGGTAGCCTCATACAGCTAGAAAATATGAAGAGTCGGGCTGTGTTTAAATGCATGCCTTGCCCAACACGGTGCTGCTTTTTCTCAATGTTTGTTTGAGTTGGTCTTTTTTTCCTGCTTTAGGAGTTGGGAGACACATTTCAGAAGAGGCTTTTCGTCTATGATCAGGGTGGATAAATAACCCAAAGCCTTGGTTCTGGCAGGCAGGGTCCCGGGATGCCTTTCAGTACTGTTTCTTTATGAGAGAATTTTTCACTTTGGTGGCCTTCAGCAGGGTGAGCTTCCACTGTGTTCAAACAGCAAGGGGTACCCCTCTTCTGGAAGGTACCATCATAGTTGACTCCAGAGTGAGTACGTAAAGGATTTGGCCATTTGGGGTAAAAATGCAAAGGAGGGTGATTAGCCCAGTTCCCTGCCTTAGCAGGATGAATGCTGTGGATGGTCTTTGAAAGGGTAATGGCCACCAGACTTATGGCACCCTGTGCTGTAGGGGCATCTCTGATACCAAAACATCTGTCTCTGGTACTCCACCCATCTCCTCATTCCACTAATCCTTCTACCAGTGTGTACCATCCCCTACCCCCAATCACTCCATACTCAGATTAACCTCCCCACAAAATGAGTCTTGTGCTCATTTTTTTAGGAACCACTCCTAAGTTTAATCAAAGTCCCTGGGAAATTCATCTCTGCGTTTAGCCTCATGTGTGCTTTTGTGCAGGTCTACACAGTGTTATTAGTAGCTACTCTGTAGGTACTAGGCAGTGGGTAGGTAAGGAGGTGCATAGAAAGACATCACGTCACCCATTTTTGCTTTATCCAGTTTTTTAGGGTACTCAGAACAAATGCCCAGGAACAGAAATGTGATGGCTGCTTTTTAAGTTGATCAAATGATAGCCCCATCATCTGATTACCCACCTAATTCTAGCTCAGAGTTTACGTGTATTGAAAAGTTGTCATATGTCAACAACATCATTCATTCATCTACTCATTCATTCAGAATGTTTAATGAGTGCCACGTGTGACCAGAGAGCAAGGTGTGGGTCCTAGCCCCCTTGGAGCTGCAGTCCAGTAGTGGGGATAGGTAGAGAAATAATTGCTAAGTGCTATAATGGAGGAGGGCTTATTTATAAACCATGAAAGATCAAGTCCAGTAGAGGAATTAAGGGTTTACCAGAGCCGGGCTCCTAAGCATCAGTAGACCCAGTCATGTCATATATTTCATGGTTTGAATTGACATGTAGAAATCTGGAAACAACTATGCTGATGTAGCAAACTCTGGAGGATTTGTAAATAGAGTCCATGACTCTCAGGGATTTTGGATTTTTGAGTGGTAGTCTTTTTTACTGGAGGCATCTACCTGACGTAGATGAATGCTGACTGTTTTGACTTCTCAATGATCTCTGTCTTTTCTTCTTAGCCCAGGAAACAATAACAAACATGATATTTAGTACAGAATAGTTTCATCTTTAGCAGAGATAAAATTACAAATGAAATACGTTTCATGCTCATGTAACTTGACCATTCTTAATACCTTAAACTGCTCAGTAAGTTCAATGTGGAAATACGGGAAAGAAACACATGGGGAATAATCCTGGAATATCAAATACACAGATTTTGATTGAAACGTGTTCTCAGGACAGGTATGGAGAAGATGGGAATTTGTGGGAAATCAGAGGGGGCTTTGTCCTGGGGCTCCTTCCTTCTGTGAGGAATGAGACTGGGCTTTGTCTCACCCTGTGAGGGGCACTGTGGGCAATTCATATGAAAGTACTTTGTAAACTGTAAAGTGTTTAACCAATGTAAGACAGGATTATTATCATTATGTTGAAATCCCACTTCAGTGCCTAGAAAAGTTAATATGCCTCCCAAGAGTAACTTAAGCAATGAAAAAGAGTCTAGTATATTCTGTAATATCTCTTTCCTAATTATGCAAAGTATCCTCTAAAAGCAGTGCTGGTAAATTGTAAGATTACATTCTGAAGTTTTGTACAATTCAAAATAGAGTGGTATATTGTGTTTTTTTTAGCATCATAGAACATAAGTACATTTGTATGATTTTTATTTACTAACAACTAGAAATTATAAAATGGTTTCTTGTTAAAATTATGAAAATGTGATGCTTTAACAAAGGCTCTCAAAATTTTAAGAATTTGTTTATGAGTTTTCTCTTGTCCAAGAGGCGTCCCCTTTGTGTAGATCATGGGTTAGGATATTCTGTATCATCGATAATTGTGAGTAAAACAAACATTAGGGAGAATTACTTTATTTTTATTTATTTATTTTTTGAAACAGTCTCAAACTGTCACCCTGGGTAGAGTGCCCTGGCGTCACAGCTCACAGCAACCTCAAACTCTTGAACTTAAGCGATTCTCTTGCCTCAGCCTCCCAAGTATCTGGGACTACAGGTGCCTTCCACAATGCTCGGCTATGTGTTTTTGTTATTGTAGTTGTCATTGCTGTTTGGCAGGCCCCAGGCTGGGTTTGAACCCACCAGCCCCAGTGTATGTGGCAGGTGTCCTAGCTGCTGAGCTACAGGCGCCGAGCCAGGGAGAATTACTTTAGCATTGCAAAACTGCTTCTCATATGAGCCATACTTGGAATATTTTATCTGAAAAAATTGTTTGTAAATACATGTACTCATTAAGTTATAAAATATAAAAGATTTATATAAGATATAAAACTGTAAGATACCCAGTTAAAATCTCCCATTTCACAGATGAGAAAACTGAGTCTCAGAGAGCCTGTGTTATTTGCCTGAGACATTCACCTGTTCAGTGGCAGAGTCAGAATGTGAATTCAGATCTCTCGAATTCCACAATAGTGGTTTTTCTAACATGCTAGCAGGCAAAAATTCACTTTACGAAAAGTGATACTGAAGTTAAACTATTACATGTTCTCTGTTATGTAATTTTATCTTGGGTAATATTAAGATTATATCTTTTTTTTTTTGCTTAAAATTACAGGTATGTTTAATTATCTGCATTAAAGTTTATGTGAGACATGTAGGGTAATTTTTCAGTTGCCAAGCTCAAGTAAGAAAATCTGAGAGTTTCTCTGATGCCTCATTTGAGCATAAGCACGAAAATTAATTCTGGTAGCTAGGAAATCAGAATGGGCAACTAAATGGCTATATACATATATATATATATATATATATACATATATATATATATATATATTTAGCTAGCTACATGTAGACTATACCTCAAAACACTGCATTTACTGTCTAAGTTTTGAAGCATCCCCCAAAGCCATTTTTCCTGAAGGTGTTGAGTCTCTGTAGGTGCAGACTTGACCATCCGTGAAGCTGTGACCTAATGTAAACTTGCTAAGAAATAGTATAATAATATCCTTGCCCTGGGGGTAAAACACTCAGCTCTAGTTTTTTCTCTTTCATCCTTGGCCAGACTACAGTCATATTTCTTTGTTAGTATTTCCTCTTTGCATTGTGGTGCAATTGACGTTGATAGATAGCATGCAGAAACTGAATGCAGAAAGAAAAAAGAGGAGAGGGGAAAAAAAGCTCTTGTACTGTCGGCTCAAAAATAATGTGTGTGGAAAGCTCTTTAGCTGCTCCCCCCACAACATTCTTTTTTTTCTTGTGCTGCAGCTGCTGACAGCAGGCACAACGGAGCTAGAATTTGGCCACATTTGGCTCATGTAAATTGTGATAAACAGTGAGCCCATAATATTTATTTTAAAGATTCATTCAGCGAAGGTAAGTGTTCTTGACTTGTGTATACATACTAGTCAATGGAAAACTGCAGATGTGAAGACCAGCTCTTAATTTCATGGCGCACAATTAATACGGCTGCCTGATGCTCTGCTGTTCACAGGTGCAGGGGTGTTGGAGCCCTTTGAAGAAGTGTGTAGCTAATAGCCCATATATAATTCAGAAGAAGAGGTCTTCAATGGAAGCCTCCCGGGGGATAAATGGACAGTCTGTAAGTAAACAGAATGTCAGTCCTGAGGAAAGAGTTATTACTTTTAAAATCATAATGGCTGTGTTTATTGTAACCTGAGTGTCTGGAAATTTCTCAAAAAGCTCCATACCAATTTTCAATGATTTTGAAAGTTATGAATGAAGTAGTACACTAATTTATATCTTTTCTTAGAGATAGCAGTTATTGAAAGTAGAATCTTAGAGGAAAAAGCCTTTAATGTAATGTCATTACACCAATATGTGTCATTACACCAATATGTGTAATATAATTTTAAGGCTAACGTTTTCCTTTGCCTCAGGGAAAACATATATTTGTCTCAAAAAACTTGAAATTAGTCTCTACATTTTGGATTATTTTGTGTGGATTTGTTTTATGAATTTACATGTATGCATCTATGTATCTTTCAACTGTATGGTTACAGAGCAGAAATTTTACAGTTTGATGAACTCTTGAATGAGCTTTCAATTAAGAGAGTCTTAGGTTATATTTTGTTTGTCTTGTGACTAGAAAAGAAAGGGTTCAGAAAAGTTTTCCTCAGGTCAACATCAGGAAGAAATCTGCTTTTGGCTCATAAATAAATATTCCCAAATATTCCCAATTAAAGGTAATCTTACAAAATAACTGTTGAGTTATTTAGAACGTGAATACTTCAATTAGTTTTAATTTTTTTAAAGTGCACTTTAGCACGGTAAAGTGGTTTCCTTGGAAAATGCCCACGGCAATGTTTGGGGGGGCATATGTGACTCTGCATTTGAAGTTCTCTGGTCCAATGTGATGCTTTTAGACCTGTGGTTTCACAGCTCAACTTCATTCACAATAGAATTATTACAGACCTGAAGCGTGATCTTTAGTAATGCTGTTGTGGTTCCTGTAAATGTGTGTTTTACAAGGTCTATTGGTGTTATGCAATACGCAATCGCTGCTAATGGATGAGAGTTTTAATAACAAATGGTCGGGTGCCATCCAGGTAGTCTCCCAGTCATGTTCTATCCAATTATGGAGCATCGCGTGGATCTAAGTGATCCTGTGAGGTAATTCACAGAAAGCAGTGCACATCACTTGGAATGGGAAAACTTTACCCTAAACAGGAAAAGCACCCTTAACTCATTTAATTTGTTGGTTTTAAACTCTTGGTATGGGTCCATGATATTTGCCTGCACTATGGTAAAAATACTTTGGTATGTCCTATAAAAGAAGTGAAAAATCAACTCCCTACTAACTCACTCCTTGCCACCACCTTTTATGTAGCTTAGGCCCTTAGTTGGTGGCAGGTTGACATGTTGGAGAATCACCAAGAAGTTTAACAGTATCTGCAATGAAATGTTGCCAATAATATTTCCTTTGATACTGCACAGGACATAGATTCTAATTTAAAAGCGAGGAAATTACGAATTGAATTAAACTAAACTAACAAATAGGTGGAGACTAGAAAGATTCCAATTTTATTTTGGCTGTCATAACAAGAGACATTTTAGTGGGTGCTCTAATTGCATATCATTTTGTTCTATTTTTTGTTACGTGAGACTGAACGCTTTTGTTCTCAATAGTGACTAGAAACAAACACTTTGTTTTCCGGGGTTCTTGAAAGGTATTTGGCTATCTCAAGGGTACAAACTAGGAAGTGACCTTTCTCAAGGGCAAACACGGGGTGCCGGGGATTGGAGAAGATGTTTCCTGGCAATTTGGCTCCCACCTGCTCACCCAGAAGCTCCTGGGTGCAGGCCTCGATGGGGGTCACTTCCTTGGACTCTCAGGTTTCTCTTCCTTAGGAAGGTGGGGAAAGAGCTCACGGTGGAAGGAGGACCTAACTTAGCTGAAAACACTCAGGTAACTTAGGAAAATAAAAGTTTGAAAGTAGCCAAGAGCTTACACTTCTAAACCTGCTTGAACTTGCCCTTGCTCATGACATTGATCTTTCTAAAATTTACCTTACAAAAAGTTTCAACCACATTCAGAGTAAACACAGAGCAGCCTGCACCCCCAGGGACCCCGATGCCAGCTTTAGCTGTTAGCATTCTGTCATTCCGTTTCATTTTCTGTCCTCTATTCTCCACACCAGCACTGAAAGATTACTGATTGGTTTACAGGGCTTTTAAAGATAAAATTTATAAGTTTTGACAGGCACAAATATTAACTGTCCAGTTTTTACAAATACCTGTGACTATAGCCATGTAACTTACACCCTATTATATATAGAACCTTTCCGAAGTCCTCTTGTGTCCCTTTTCACCCAATACCGCTCAGGCTTGGGCCCCGTAGGCAGCCACTGTTCAGGGGTCTACGCCTTTCTCAGCGGTGCCAGTTCTAAAAGTTCTGCTGAAGTGAATCCTCACAGAGCATGTTTCCTTCTGTTTCTAGCTTCTTATTCTTAGCATCAGATCTGTGACTTTCTCCTATGTTGCTTCACGTATCGGGAAGTTATTCTTTTTTAATTCATGAGTTGTATCCATTGTATACATTCTTTTAAAGAAAAAAATACATTCTCTGGGAAGAACTTCTCTGGGAAGCTTGATTTTTGCATCTGTAAACTGAGAAGAGTGAAATTCACATAACTTAATGTTGCTATCAGCATTTTGTTTTTTTGCCAGCGCCCTACCCCTTTGAGCCACAGGTGCCGCCCTTTTAAAATGACTATTACAAATACTTTCGTCCACTCTTATTGCACTGTGCTCGCAGAATTACACCTGCTACTGGCCTATTCTGAATTGTGTGCCTTCTAGTAAGATTTAAATGCTTGCCTCCCTAAGTGTGTTCTTGAGGAGTGAGACCTTTTGGTTTTCTCATTAGAAACATGATACTAAAAGAAGAAAAAGCTTCTTGAAAGCTTTTGCACACACCTCCAGTTTACAGAATATATTTGTAACTATCAACATGCGATTATTCTTGTAAAATTATGAATCTTCATTGCTTTTGTAAGCATTGATTCTTTCTCCAGTCTCCATGGTTCTTTCTCTACTCCTTAGACAGGGCTGTGGCAGGGTTGGGGAGGAGGTGGCAGGGCCTCTTTCTTCTCCTTTTCAGCCCAGAGCTCTGGACTGAGCAGGAGGCTAAACAGTGTTCTTTTAGCCCCACGACAGCCAATGAGCCTGAGAGTCCCTCTCTCTGTGGGAGAGGTTGACAGGAGCTTCCCCATCACTCAGAGGTTATGAGGGTGGTGGTGTAGGGAAACCCTTAGCAGGGCACATCCACCCCTAATCTTGGAGCTTCCATTGTGCATCCTGGGATGTGAAGTTCGGATTTTTGAGGTGGCTCACGACCCTTGAAGGAGGGAAAATGGCTAATGACGGGAACATTGAAAAGCACAATACTGCTATAATGGAGCCTCTTGACCTGAGCAGAGTTTGGGAAATCTGGAATGTTCTGTGCATGTGAATCCCACACCTAGAGGAATTCCTCAGAGGCAACAGAAGAGTGGCCAAAATTGGAAGAGAAATGACGTAAAGCTCCACAAACCCGCTTCCTCTCCAGTGTGTCCTGATGAAGAGAATAGAAGGGTGGACAGAACTTACAAAATCACATTTATTACTCCTAGGTGTGGGATTCACATGCGCAGAACATTCCAGATTCAGAAAGGTAGCATTTCTGATTTAGGATTTTTTACTCAATGTTCTATCTATGTAGTCCCAAAAGGAAGCTGCTTCACCTCTGCCTGTGATCCCTCGTCACATGGTAAACAAATTTCCAAGAGCTCCACCCTCTCTCAGCGGTGCCTTTGCAGCAGAACTGCTGGTATTTTAGAGGGAGTTGTGATGTTAGATAAACTCTTCTCTGAAACACCGACTTCACAGAGCAGAGCTATGGCTGCATCTTTCAGGGTTTTTTCTTTGTTTCTTTTTGTTAGATGAAGTATCACTCTGTCCCCCTGGGTTGAATGCCATGGCATCATTATAGCTCACAGCAACCTCAAGCTCTTAGGCTCAAGCAATACTCTCGCCTCAGCCCCTCAAGGGCTGGGACTACAGGTGCCTGCCACAACACCCAGCTAGTTTTTCTATTTTTAGTAGAGATAGAGTCTGTTGCTCATGCTGGTTTTGAACTTTGAGCTCAGATGATCCATTCACATCAGCCTCCCAGGTGCTAAGATTATAGGTGTGAGCCATAGCACCCATCCTCAGTTGTTGTTGTTTTTTTTTAATATTAGGATTTCTATAGGGGCAGGGCATGGTGGCTCACACCTATAATCCTTGTACTCTGGGAGGTCAAGGTAGGAGGATCACTTAAGCTCAGAAGTTGGAGACCAGCCTGAGCAAAAAGAAGAGAGTGTCTCTACTAAAAATAGAAAAATTAGCCAGGTGTGGCAGACTATAGTTCCAGCTACTCAAGAGGCTGAGGCAGAGGATCACTTGAACCCAGGAGTCTGAGGTTGCTGTGAGCTAGGCTGTCACCATGGCCCTGTAGCCTGGGCAACAGAGTAAAACAGTGTCTCGAAAAAAAAAGGGGGGGGGAAGGAAGGAAGGGAGGGAGGGGAGAAGAAAGGAAGGAAAGAAGGAAGAGGGGGAAAAGAAAAGAAATAAAAGATTTCTCTAAAGAAATCATGTTGCAGTTACAAAATGCATCTACAAACTATTTCGGAAAAAGTGAATTAAAAAAATAAATCAGTGTATTTACCTTAGGAAGCTGTAGGGTTTGCATTTAAATTTCAACATTCAAATAATCCAAACTTTGTGTCTAAATCAGACAGGCAGGCTGGTATTTTGAGAACTACATTTCAGATTTGGAGTCAGAAGACCTGGTTTTACCTTTTACTAGTGGTATGACCTGGGATGGATTTTCAAGCATCAGTCTCTCTGCTGTAAAACAGAGAAGATAATATTTGCCTTCTGTTATTTAAAATCACAGTTTTGTAGGTCAAGTGGGATCATGTATTTAAAAGTTCTTTGAAAACTAAAAAGTGTAATGTAACTCTAATGCACTTTTTATTGGAAACATCTCTAGAAAAATGTGGTCATGAATAAAACAATTACCTGACCACCTGCAAGTCTCCAATAAAATTTTTTAAATATAGCCATCCTACCTGTGCCAGGTATTATAAACACCAACACAACATATGAGGGATCACACTGCTGTCAGCTGGCAAGATGAGGGGGTGAAATTAGGTCTCCTGAGTCTCTAAAACAGGGGTGTCCAATCTGTGGCCTGTGGACCACATGCCGATTTTGTGAAGACTTGTTTTTGCTTATGTGTAGTGTTAGACATCACAAAAAATATGCACGGACTATTTTTTTTTTTTTTTTTGCTAATCAGCTTTGTTGGTTTGTGTATTTAATGGGTGACTCAAGAACTCCTATTTTTTCAATGTGTGGCAGAGAATAAACAAGGCTGGACACCCCTGCCAAAGGAGTTTGTTTATTACAAATGATAGATACATAACTTACTTTTACTTCAAAAACTTCAGAGGATGCTCCTTTGGAATAATTATGCTCTAGGGCTCCCTTGTGTTGTCATAGCTATGCCTTTTGAGTCACCTTTAAATTATGGCAAATTTGAAATGCTAACAGCAGCATTGGCTGAGATGCTTGAGTTTTGCAAGAAAATCATTAAGTCAAATGTATATGGACCTTATTCCTATACTTGGAGATTCTAGAAATGAATGGTGACTTTTGATCAAAATGGAAAATTTAAATATTTATTTTATTAGTAGAAAGAAATGCTGTCTTCAGCAGATGTTTCTGAAAGTAGTTTCACAAGTACCATACACGTGGGTAGGTCAAATTATCTGGGAAATGACAAATTAAATCAGGGTTTTATTTATTCAACGTCACCCAGTGAAAAGTTTTACATAAATGAAATGTTCAGATCCCTAAATTTAAAATCATAGAACCTAATAATTTGCAGTTTCTTCATTTTAAATCGGAAGCATCTCATGAGAAGCCCGTGTTTGCTCTTCGGGGCTGCTATAACCAAGTGCCACAAACTGGGGGGCGTCAATCAGCAGAAATGATTATGATTTCACAGTTCTAGAGGCTAGAATTCCAAAATCAAGGTGTTAGCGGGGCCAGGCCCCTCGGAAACCTGGAGAGGAACCCTTCCTTATGTCGTCGCAGCCTCTGGTGATTCCCCACAGCCCTTGGCTTTCCTTGGCCTGGAGCTGCCAGCACTTCAGTGCCTACGTTGTCACGTGGCTCTTCTCCTCATACTCGATGAGTGCCCTTCCCCGTGACCTCATCTTCACTTGGTTACATCTGCAAAGACCCCACTTCCAAACAAGGTCACATTCACAGATACTGGGGATTGGGACTTGAACACCTATTTTTTTAGGGGAATGGATACAATTCAACCCGTGGCAAAGACTAATAAGAACGTGAGGCCTACAACCTTATCTGTTTGCCTGACCATCACACTCCCATCTCAGCACCTTGACTAATTCCTGTTTATGTGGTTGCAAGTAGTGGAACTCCGCTTGAGCTGCCTTACAGAAATGAAAGTCTTGAGAAGCAGGCTGTCCAGGAAATCGAGACATTTTCTTCAGTCCTCTTTCTGCTAACAGACTGGCTTTCGCCACTCCCTTTGCCCAGCACTTGCTGACCACCATGCTTTACACATAGTTACTCGGCCATCCACTGTGCAGAAAGAGAGACTGTCTGGTGTTGCCTGGGTTTTCATTCCGTGGCTGAGGGAGCAGGGAGCTGTGGCTGAAACATGGCAGGCGGTTCCCAGAGAAGGGACTGGGCAGACCACCCAGTAGTTGCCTTTTAGGGACCTTTGGGAATCCCCTAGGTTGTAATCATTGAAGCCTCAACTTGACGCTGGTTCCAGTTCTATCTCTTTATCTCATAGGTGAGGAGATTCAGCCTTTGATGTCCTATCACCTACATTCTAAACATTGTGATGAAAATATCTAATCGTCTACACACAGGAGTATTTTCTAATGCTTCCTTTTTAAAACTATCATTTGTAAGCTGTGTCCCTAATATGGTAATTTTTCTTCTCCCCTTGATTTGTCTGGTAAGAGTGATAATTTGCATTTCCAGCTCTAGGTAGAAAGTCTGGGGAGTCTGTTTGGTTGTGATGAGTGCACAGGAAATAGATAGCTTGAACTTGGCAAAGCAGTTAAGCATAATGAAGAGAATCCTGACTCAAAATCAGAATGCCTGGTTTTGAGTCACAATTTGTTAACTATGGGTTCTTTCAATAAATAACTTCAAGAACGTTATTTCAATTTCCGAGCTTCAAGTTTATTTTCATGGATAGAGAGAATAGGTCTGTATTGCTAGGTCCCTGTGGTATAGAAATAAGATATCATATGCCAAAGCACTTTATAAACTGTAAAGCAATATATGCAATCCCTAGTGCCAAGCCAGGTGGGGTATCTTTTCGGAAAGGGAAGGACATTTCTAGGCAGAGATAGCTGCTTTAGTCTTTGCTCTGTACTCAGGCAAGTTTTTTTAACCTCTCTAAGCTTCATTTCTTCCTCCCTTGTAAAGTAGAGAAAAGAATAACTTTCCTGCATGATTACATGATTAGAAATAACATATGTGAGATATCTAGAGAGTAACTGCACAGATTCTGGAGCTCAATGTCTTGGATTCAAACTGGAGCTCTCATACTCACTAGATGCATGACCCCGAGCAACTCTATGGACCTCCCCGGGCCGTTGTCCTTGTCTGTAAATGGGATGATGATAATTGATATCACAGGTTGTTGTGAAGACTGAATGAAGTTTTGTGTTTATGCATTTATATATGAGAGTGCATAGACCATTGCCTGACATCCAGCAAATGCTGTCTCAGTGTTCACAGGTCTGACTGTTATCTCCAACATGCTAAGCACCCACACGGGAAAGGCTTAAAAAAAAAAAAACAAGCTGATTTGTCATTTAATTAGAATGCATTTGTTTGGAAGGGATGAGGTACTGTCTCTTAATTTAGAAGTCCTGGACACACATTCTCAAGGGTAAAATGAGATTATGACTTGGGGTGTCAGTCAATGCTGGAAGGAATCAGGAAAAATTTTTCATTCGATCAGACAAAATTAGCTTGGAAACAGTAAAAACAACCCAGAGCGGAATGTGATCGGAGAGGCGGAAGACCCAAGATGTCTGTCTGCATTCAAACTGGGCACCAGGCTGTATTAACAGTTGGGCATTTTAGGTAAAAAATAGAACCAAGACATGAAAATTACTCCAGAGCCGGGACAGTGACGTGTTTATATTTCCAGGGCCAGGCACAATGTCACGCCCTCTCCCTGCACTCAGTAGACATTTGTTTATCTGAGTTGGCCAACCTCTTGTGTCCTGGTGTAGCTCACTTGGTCCGTGTGCACCGAACGGAGGGAGTGTGACAAAGAGAAAAATTGCTTGTGACTGGTTCTGGGAAGAAAGCGAAGAGAGCCTGTAACCATTCAGGACCGTCCCTGGCCTGCCTCTGATCCCACACCCGTACTGTGCAGGAACCTGAGAAGCGGGTAAGCGAACACTGAACGATGATCATAGGTGGATCTCTCATTCTGGGTAAAAGGCACAGACTTTGGCCTTTGGCTTGGGGGGGAGGGAGGCAAGGACAGGTTAAAAACTTAAAAGGGAAAAAAGAACTTCTTTCTTGGTTGCGACTCTGTTACAGATGATGGTAATCTCCGAAGTGTGAACTATAGGAAGGAAGCCATTTCAATTGAACAATAATGTAACAGACTTTTTTTCTGTAAAGGACCCCATAGGAAATCTTATAGGCTTTGCAGCAGAAGGTATCACATGCACTCAGCTGTGGAGTTGTGGCATGAAAGCTGCCATATACATACAGACCAGCAGCCCAGGGTAATGTTAATGCTGGTAGATAAAATAAGGAGCCAGACGTTGTTCTCCTGTTAGCACTTGCTGGGAGGTGGGTCTACAATGGCTCTTCCTCCCCTTTCAGGATCTCTTACCTTGTTCTTGTCAGGATAGCCTGGTCAACTCGGATTTAACTTGTATTCTGTATCTGGGCCTCAATTTCTTCATTTGTAGAAGAAAGAATTTGAGAGATCTCTTCCGATTCTAACACAGTGTAGTTCTATTGCTGTTCCGTGTTATACTGGATAATTGAAGTTAAAACAGTTTTTGCATCACAAAATAAAATGCCTGCAGGTTACCAGGGGATGGACAGGAGAAACCACCGAAGAAGTCTAGCTTTTTTGTGAACTCAAGAGCTTAGTTTGATGATCCAATTCCACACTTTTAGTGTGATACATCCCTGTCTTTCTAAATTTTCATTTTTTTTTTGGCAACCTCCTTTATCCTTCAGTCAATGAATATTATTTATTTGTGGAGCCCATAGGGTATCTTTATATTCACACATATATTATGATAAGGCTTCCGTGAAGATCACATTTCTTTATGTCTGTAATTTAATTTATATAGGATAACGTCACATGTTCCCATGATTAATTTTAAAGATACCTAGACTAGCAATAAAGAAGCACTTCCACATTTTGCACCCCATTCCCAGGATGAGATTGTGGTGATTTTAAAATATGTTCATGAGTTTTATGATACTCCTCCTTTAAGAGGATTGGTCTGGATTTAGTGACTCGCTTCTAAAAGGCAGGAAAAACAGCAGAAGTGATGATGTGCCCTTGTGGATATTAGGTCACAAAAGCCGCTGTGGCTTTCTCCTTGCTCTTTGTTGGATCACTCACTCTGGGGGAGGCCAGCGGCCATGCAGTGAGGATGTTCAGGTGGCCCTGCGGAGAGGCCCGTGTGGCCAGGAAACAAAGCTTTCTGCAGCAGCCGTGGAAATGAGCCATCCTAGAAGCAGGTCCTCCAGCCCAGTCAAACCCATAGATGACTGCGGCCTCAACGAACAGCCTGGGTATGTTTCATGAGACCTTAACCCACTCCCAGTCAGCTAAAGTACTCCCAGATTTCTGACCCTCAAGTATTGTGTGAGATAATAAACGTGTGTTATTTTAAAATCCTAAGTTTGGCAGTAATTCGTTACATAGCGATAGATGGCTAATACGATGGATCTTCTCAACCTATTTTTGCATTAGTAAGATGGTATTTTTGAACAGAAGCAATGAAGCTTGATCATTAATATAATTAATTTGCATAAATAGATGTTATATAGTATATGCGACTATATAAATATATGATTGACTATAATAGGTATAATTAAAACAACTCTTCTTTCTCCTATTGCATTTCATGTCGATCAATCACTAGGCAGCTTTGTTAACTGGATACATTTAGTCAGTTTGTTTATCTTTATATGCCCTTCTGAAACAGAATTTTTCTTCTTTACACAGTTAGTGCTTCCAACTGCTCATTAGCATGTATTTTATTCTAGTTTATCTTGCCTATCCTAATTTAAAAGTCTGTTTGCTTCTAGACCCTGAGCTGTTTGTGGGCTGAAAGCATGAGAAAGGAATAGCCATCTCCCACGGGCCCTTAGCCTCCTCTCTATTTTGCACCTTGTAGATGTACAGATGTTTTGGTTGAATGAATGAATGAATAAGAACAATTGCCTGGAATAGAGGTTTTAGCCTCACCTGGTAAGCTAGGGAGGGTTAATTTGAAAAATGAGTTCCACAGTATTTTGTGTGTGAATGTGTGACATTTTGTAACTGAAAAATGTTTATAATCATTTAGTCATGTCTGCATTTAACCATTCACATTCTCAAAATAAGAAACTGATGGTGATGAAATAGAACCAAAGAACTTACGAAATTCATTCATAAAATTGACTTTTATTTAAGTTCATCTGGGGCGGTGCCTGTGGCTCAAGGAGTAGGGTGCCGGCCCCATATACTGGAGATGGCGGGTTCAAACCCAGCCTCAGACAAAAACTGAAAAAAAAAAAAAAGTTCATCTGTTAAAAAGTTTACATTGCACCTTAGAAATAGTATTTGCTCAGATCCCAAGTTATTGTGGGAAAAAACATACTATTTCCTGTGGACTAAAAAAAAAATCAGCTCTGTATTTTAACTTCATCAACTGCATTTTATCTAGCCTTTAAAAAAATTATCTTTCTGTTTGCCTTTGGGTAATTTTATGAAATACAGTGACGGAGTTCAATCAAAATTGATTTATTGCTTACTCATTTTAAATTCAAACTTTGAGCCAGACTGCGATTGTGAAATAAAATGGCAGCCAACCCAAAAAAATCTTTTTCAAATGAACACATGACATATTTGTGATATTGAATGAGGATGGCAATTCATAGAACCATCAGTAATGGTAGCAAGAGAAGTGCCTGGGCTGATTCACACAAGTGTTCAATGAGATTCCATGTTGAACTTCTCATTACTTTGCACATTAGAGTTCTTCGAAAGTTGCATTCACTTTCTGAGACCTACGTGGAGGGCTGCATTTGTAACTGAGGTTAGCAGCTTTCACCTACACCACCAATAAGACTGGAGTAACAAATTTTGATGTTACTTTGGAAGAACAGGTCCAAAATTCTTATAATATTCCTACCCACCCTAAAAAAATGAGAACAGTAGTAAATGTTAATGGCATTTGTAAAGGTAACAAAAAAAGTTTATAATCCTGTAAAGAAAAGTTTCAGGATGATAAATGGATTTTGCTAACAAATGAAAAAGAAATTAACTTAATAGAGGTATTGTTCTAAGACTCCATGTAAATTGTTGCCCCAAAAGTTGTTTGTATTGATAGTTAATTCTCCTTACATTATATATATATTTTTTAAGTCACTGAACCAGTAATAGCCCTTAAGCACTACAAGTTTACAAGGGATGAAATGAAATGAGCTATTTTGTTGGAAGGTATTAGTTTTATGTGCTGGGAGATGTTCACTGTTGGATTATTACTTCAGGGAATAAATAACATGTATGAGGCACTTACTATGTAGCAGGAGCTGTTACTGATACAACTTTGGCTCATTACTACTTGGTGATAATCTGTTAGGAACTCCTGCATGGAAAATAGGTGGAACTGGATTACCTCTCAAATCCCTTCCACTGCCATGGTTTAGTGAATCCATGATTTATTACCTAGTGTTTAATGAAAGAGAGGAAGTGGGGCTCTGAGGATCAAGGTGGTTTTTCCATATTTAAGGAGGCAAAATGCATAATGCCCTCTGCTGTTCCTTTGGGGTTAGCATATAATTTTGAAGAAACCTTGCTATATATTTTTCCAGAAAGTTTCACATAGAGCCCTTACAGATTTGAAATGCTCCTGATATTTCTTGCCATCTTTCAAGCCCTGTATTAACTCTAAAATATAGTAAAGTCCCTTAATTCTTTTTAACATCTAGCAAAATCACATATTGACCCATGACTAAGTGATATGTGTTTTAGTTGGAAATAAACTAACTCAGGCTAATAATTCTGTTCCTTTTCATTTCTCTTAATTTCTTTTCTTTTCTTTTCTTTTTAACAGAATCTCAGACTGATAGTTACCAGTCTGAACTTACAATGGTATCTCTAACTAATTACTTGGCGAATAAGTAATAAAAGCCTTTGGAAATGTGTACAGCCTCAAGAGGAAAGTACTAACAGAGTCTTGCTTGTGAAATGTGTGGAAACCACTGACCTATGGTTTATAAAGCAATTCACCTAACTTTTTTTATTTTTTCTTTTTCACTTTTTTCTTTTTGTTCTTTTTTTTTTTTTTTTTTGCACATAGGGGGAAAAAGTGTTTAGATTGTAATGGTCTAAAAAAATATGTCAAGAGACTCTATTTCCCCATTTAAAGTTTTACATAAGTGAGGGAATTCTACAGCACTTTCTCCAGTTAATAGATTCAGCTTTTTCCATGTGTTCCTCTTTTAGAAATTTCTTTGGGGAATCTACAGAGGAATCCTCATTTTTTTTCAAACAATGTTTTATTTAACTTCTCTTGTTTATTTACTGGTTTACTTGCTTCTTTCTGATTCATATACATGAATCATCTCCCAGATGCAGTCCCAGATTTTTCAAAGAATTAGTCTATAAATATTTCAGTTAATTTTTTTTTTATTTTATTGTCTTTATTATTAAATCATAGCTGTGTACAATAGTGCAATCAAGGGGTACGATGTGCTGGTTTCTTATACAATCTTAACTATTTTCATCAAACTGATTAACAGCCTTCCTGGCATTTTCTCAGTTATTATATGAAGACATTTGTATTCTGCATTTAGTAAGGTTCACCTGTACCCTTCTAAGATGCACCGTAGGTGTGGCCCCACCAATTACCCTCCCTCCGCCGCAACCTCACCCCTCCCCTCCCTCCCCTTTCCCCTTTCCCCATATTCTTGTGTTAAA
>CAUYRH010103280.1:0-11292 GCA_963574655.1 Perodicticus potto | reverse complement strand
TCTTTTTTTTTTTGTAGAGACAGTTTCACTTTATCACCCTCGGTAGAGTGCCGTGGCATCACACAGCTCACAGCAATCTCCAACTCCTGGGCTTAGGCGATTCTCTTGCCTCAGCCTTCCGAGTAACTGAGACTACAGGCGCCCGCCACAACGCCCGGCTATTTTTCTGTTTTTGCAGTTCGGCAGAGGCTGGGTTTGAACCCGCCACCTTCGGTATATGTGGCTGGCGCCCTACTCAATGAGCCACAGGCGCCACCCATCTCTTCATCTCTTAAAAGCAAAATATTAAGTGTTTCTTTAGTGGTCTAAAGAACTTCTGGCATACTCTAATAACTTCTAAGTACCTTCATAAATTCAAGTTTAAAAATGTGAAGCCCTTAGACACTTCAAGTTTAGTCTAACTTGTTAGCAACAATTATTACAAAAAAGTATCATGATAACATAAATCTAATGGTTTAGACATAAAAGCAAGAAATCCAACTGTAAGCTTTTTTTTTGAGACAGAGTCTCACTTTGACCCCCTTGGTAGAGTGCAGTGGTGTCACAGCTCATAGCAACCTCAAAATCTTGGGCTCAAGACATCCTCTTGCCTCGGCCTTCCATGTAGCTGGGACTAGAGGTGACTGCCAAAACACTGGGCTAGTTTTAGAGATGGGTTCTTACTCTTGCTTGGGCTGGTGTCAAACTCCTGATCTTAGGCAATCCACCTGCTTCAGGCGCCCAGGGTGCTAGGATTACAGGCGTGAGCTACTGCACACAGCCTTGTAAATAATCTTTATTATGATAAGCAATGATTAAAAAATCTAGATTAACAAATTGTAATGTCTTTTTGCACAAAGCCACTTAAACCAGGCCGTTAGAAATTGTCAGACTCAGGTCCTTTAACCTCAGGCAAAGTATCTGTCTTTCTATTACCTGCTCTTAATTCCAAATTTTCCATATAAATTTACTCTGTATTAGAAAAAGTTCTCCATATCAGTGTGGTCATTCACACTGCTTTTATCAGCATGGCAGAAAACTGTCTTCCAAAATTCTTCAGCTATGTTTAAACATAGTCACGGACTAAGTATGTTCCACTGATTAAATGTAATTCAGTTAAGTACAAGGTAATTAGAACATGCTGGCAAATGCAGCACATTTTCGCAGACTCCACAGGATGCTAAAGGGTAAAGCGTGGAGAAACAGTTCATAATGCCAATTTTAATCGGGACAGTAGAATTTTCTCTCAGGTGAAATGTTCAAACTTGAAGGATGTCAAGACCATTGAGAAACTTAATATATGAAACTGACTGCCAGGCAGGTACAAGTTGATGCCTTTGAAATTCTAGTTGCGATAAGGCCTACTACGATTAAAGCTAAAAATACTTGTGAGAAAAACAGCTGAGAGCGGAAACAAGAGAACATCTAGGCCTAGTTAACAGGAATGTCCATTTTTGTGGTGGCTTGATCTTAACTAAATCATTAATATGAAAAAAGAAGTTTATAAAAGCTGGGTCATGGTGGCTCATGCCTGTAATCCTAGCACTCTGGAAGGCTGAGGAGGGTTGGACTGCTTGCGCTCAGTTTACAACCAGCTTGGGTAAGAGAGACCCCATCGCTACTAAAAACAAAAAAACTGTCGGGTGTTGTGGCTGGTGCCTATAGTTCCAGCTATGTGGGAGACAGGGCAAAACAACCGCTTGAGCCCCAGATCTTGAGGTTGCTGTGAGCTATGATGCCATGACAGTCTACTTAGAGCGACAGAGAGCCCCTCCCCCCCAAAAAAGAACTAAAAAGAAAAATCTCTCTTAAACCTCAATAAAGTAGCACTAATTATAATAGCCTAATAAAGGCACTCCTGCATGAAGCAGGTTGGTAAGTACATCTTGGTTTGCTTTCAGTAAGTCCAGGGAATTTGAGGAATAGAAGCACCAAAGAGAGAGGTTCTGACATATTCCAAACACCATTTTTGATGTTATTCTATTGAAAAGCATGGCCAGGCACAGTGGCTTACGCCTATAATCCTAGCACTCTGGGAGGCCAAGGCGGGTGAATTACCCTGAGCTCACAGGTTCGAGACCAGCCTGAGCAAGAGTGAAGACCCGTCTCTAAAAATAGCCAGGAGTTATCAGAGGCGCCTGTAGTCTCAACTACTTGAGAAGCTGAGGCAAGGGAATTGCTTGAGCCCAAGGCTTTGAGGTTGCTGTGAGCTATGATGCCGTATGGAGGGTGACAAAAGTGAGACTTTTGCAAAAAAAAAAAGGGTAAAGGGCAGCGCCAGTGGCTCAGAGGAGTAGGGCGCCGGCCCCATATGCTGGACGTGGCAGGTTCAAACCCAGCCCCGGCCAAAAACTGCAAAAAAAAAAAAAAAAGGTAAAAAGCATCTCATTTCAAAATTACAATGCTAGATTATACTTTATTTCCCCCAAGATGAAACGCTATATATGCTAATATTTTATTACCCAAATTGCTCATCTTGTCATAGGTAAGGAGAGCAAAGCATTGTTAGACAACTGAATTACAGACAGAATTCCTGACACAGGACTCTTCGCATCTCTAACAAGTAGATCGTGTCCTAAAAATGCACCGATTAAGACACTAAACATGGATAGTTAAAACATATACCTTTAGTCATAAATGTTTGTGTAGGTCTCTTCTTTAGTCATTCACAATAAGATAGGGTCTTGCTCTTCTGCCCTGGCTAGAGTGCAGTGGCATCATCATAGCTCGCTGTAGCCTGGAACTCCTGGGCTCAAGTGATCCTTCTGCCTCAATCTCCCAAGTAGCTGAACATGTCACCATGCCTGGCTAACTTTATTTTTATGTAGAGACATGGTCTCACTATGTTGCTCAGGCTAGTCTCTAACTTCTAGTCTCAAGTGATCCTTCTACCTTGGCCGCCCACCATGACCAGCAAGTCTTAAATTTGGAAAATATTTTTCCGTTCTAACAACTTAGGAGATAAGTGTCAAATGGAATAGTCCTACAGAGCCATAAACATTCTTGGACTCTTTCAACCTCCTTCGAATCCTCAAAACTGTCCAGCAAACTTATGTTTCTTTGTTTTTTTTTTTTTTTTTTTTTGAGACACAGCCTCAAACTGTTACCCTGGAGAGAGTGCCATGGCATCACAGCTCACAGCAACTCCAATTCCTGGGCTCAAGCGAGTCTCCTGCCTCCGCCTCCCAAGTAGCTGGGACTACAGACGCCTGCCACAACGCCCGGCCATTTTTGGTTGCAGCCGTCATCGTTGTTTGGCGGGCCCAGGCTGGATTTGAACCTGCCAGCTCAGGTGTATGTGGCTGGTGCCTTCGCCCGTTGGGCCACAGGCGCCGAGCCTGTTTCTTTGCTTCTTACAGTGCTATTTAAAATATTTTCAATTTGCCTTAAACCCTGCCCCTTCGCCAACGGACCGTTTCACTTACCGCACTTTTTTTTTTTTTTTGTAGAGACAGAGTCTTACCGCATCACCCTAGGTAGAGTGCCGTGGCGTCACACAGCTCACAGCAACCTCCAACTCCTGGGCTTAGGCGATTCTCTTGCCTCAGCCTCCTCGGTAGCTGGGACTACAGGCGCCCACCACAACGCCCAGCTATTTTTCTGATTTGCTGTTCGGCCGAGGCCGGGTTTGAACCCGCCGCTTTCGGTATATGGGGCTGGCGCCCTACTCGATGAGCCATAGGTGCCGCCCTACTTTCAGCACATTAATCAACCCCCAACTTTGTAGAAGATATAGAAATCATTACAGAAGACCTCCTTACTAACAAACCTATCACTTGGGTACATTTCAATACATTTTTTCTAACCTACCATATTACCTTCCTACAAGGTAAAATCAATTTCTGGAAACTGTTCTCTGCATTTCATCTGTCTTTCTTCCTTAGAGATCTCAGAGACCTCTCCTGGAAACCCCACCCCAGTCCCCTCTGGGAACCCTCCACCCCAGTTCCTTCATCAGTAACTTTAAAAATTCAAAAAATAAAATAAGTAAAAAATCTCATTTCTGACTCAACTACTACTCTCTACTCATTACAGCTAGATTTCTTTTTCTTTCTTTCTTTCTTTTTTTTTTTTTTAGAGACAGAGTCTCACTTTGTTGCCCTTGGTAGAGTGCCATGGCTTTATGGCTCACAGCAACCTCCAGCTCCTGGGCTTAGGCGATTCTCTTGTCTCAGTCTCCTGAGTAGATGGGACTACAGGCGCCCGCCACAATGCCCAGCTATTTTTTTGTTGCAGTTTGGCTGGGGCCAGGTTCGAACACGCCACCCTTGGTATATGGGGTCAGCGCCCTACTCATTGAGCCATAGGCGCTGCCCCCCAGCAGATTTCTTTAAAAGTTGTTGCTAATGGCTCGGTGCCTGTGGCTCAACAGGCTAAGGTGCAAGCCACGTACACCTGAGCTGGCAGGTTCGAATCCAGCCCGGGCCGCCAAACAACAATGATGGCTGCAACCAAAAAATGGCCAGGCATTGTGGCGGGCGCCTGTAGCCCCAGCTACTTGGGAGGCGGAGGCAGGAGACTCGCTTGAGCCCAGGAATTGTAGGTTGCTGTGAGCTGTGATGCTATGGCACTCTACCCAGGATGACAGCTTGAGGCTCTGTCTCAAAGAAAAAAAAAAAAAAAGTTGTTGCTAAGAATACTTCCTGATTTCCCCCTATGATCTGGTTTCTGCTAACTCCATTGAAACTACTCTGATGGGTTATTAACCTCTACTCTAACAAAATTCAATAGCTATTCCTAGTTATTTACCCAAGAGCAATAAAAACATACACCCACAAAAATATTTATACAAGAATATTCATTGCAGTTTTATTCAAAATTGTTCTGAACCATAAAGAATCCAAATGTACATCAATAAAAAATGTATCAATGTTAAGCCTATACAATGGAACATTACCTAGCAATAAAAGGAAACAGACACATGAAATAACACTGAAATATCTCAAAAATATTATGCTGAGGGAAATAAGGCAGACACAAAATAATGTATGTTATATTATTCCATTAATATAACTTCTAAGAACAGGCAAAATTAATCTACAATGAACAGAAATCAAAACGTGACTGCTGGTCAGAGGACTGACTGAAAAGAACAATGGAATTTCTGTGCTGATAGAAATGCTCTGTATCTTCTTCTGAGTAAAGTCAAAACCCAACAAACTGAACACTAAACATGTATGTATTTTATTGCATGGTGATTATACCTCAATTTTTTTTTTTAGATAGTCTCACTCTGTTGTCCTGGGCAAAGTGCCCAGGCATCACAACTCACAGCAACCTCAAACTCCTGGGTTTGAGCAATCCTCTCGCCTCAGCCTTCCAAGTAGCTGGGACTACAGGCATGTGCCACTATGCCCAGCTAGTTTTTCTATTTTTAGTAGAGAGGGGAGTCTCACTCTTGCTCAGGCTGGCCTTGAACTCATGAGCTCAAGCAATCCACCTGCCTTGGCCTCCTAGAATACTAGAATTACAGGTGTTAGCCACTGTGCCCAGCCTCACACTTAAAAAATTTTTTTTTAGATAGAGTTTCACTTATGAACCCTCGGTAGAGTGCCGTTGCATCACAGCTCACAGCAACCTCCAACTCCTTGGGCTTAGGCGATTCTCCTGCCTCAGTCTCCCGAGCAGCTGGGACTACAGGTGTCCACCACAACACCTGGCTATCCCTTTGTTGCAGTTTGGCTGGGGCTGGGCTCGAACCCACCACCCTCGGTATATGGGGCCGGCGCCTTACCCACTGAGCCACAGGCACTACCCACACACTTTTAAATTTTAATTTAATTTTATTTTTAAATAACTTTAGTTTACTTAGTAATATATCTCAAATTCTTAAAAAGTTAAAAAAAGACATGTCAACAATAAACACTGAAAAACATTTTTTTTTTTGGGACAGAGCCTCAAGCTGTCACCCTGGACAGAGTGCTGTGGCATCACAGCTCACAGCACCTCCAATTCCTGGGCTCAAGAGAGTCTCCTGCCTCCGCCTCCCAAGTAGCTGGGACTACAGGCGCTTGCCACAACACCTGGCCATTTTTTGGTTGCAGCTGTCGTTGTTTGGCGGGCCTGGGCTGGATTTGAACCTGCCAGCTCAGGTGTACGTGGCTGGCGCCTTAGCCCGTTCAGTCACAGGCGCCGAGCCAACACTGAAAAATTTTGATGCACATCTTGCAGTCTTTTTTTTTTTTGAGACAGAGTCTCACTTTGTCACCCTTGGTAGAGTGCTGTTGCGTCATAGCTCACAGCAACCTCAAAGTCTTGGGCGAAAGCAATTCTCTTGCCTCAGCCTCCCAAGTAGCTGCAAGTGCTAGGATTAGAGGCGTGAGCCACCGTGCTTGGCAATATTTTGCAGTCTTACCATAATTATTACAACTGGTGTTTATCTCCTCTTTGTAACACTCTCCTGCCTTGGCTTCAGTGAAGTCCACTCTCCTAATTTTTTCCTAGCTAGTCCCTCTCACAGTTTCTCCTACAGATTCCTAAACGTGGAGGCTCCTCAAGGTTCTGTCCTAGTTTTTTCCCCCTGACTCTATGCACTTTACCCTTGAACAATTTATCCACTTCCATGGCTTCAAAGATCTCTTGGATTTATAAGCTTTTAAAAATCTGTCTAGTAAAAATAAATAAACAAATAAATAAATAAATAAAAATCTGTCTAGTCTTTTCCTTAAGGACTCCTGACCTACGTAGCTAAATGCCCTGATCACCAACATGGTTCATAGTCATCTCTCTCTCCACAGTTTCCCATACCTGTATTTTCTACTTCAGTGATAAATGCAATCACAAACCCTACAGCCCAAATCTCCCTATTCTCCAATCAATCATTAAGAATGACTCTGGAGGCTCGGCGCCTGTGGCTCAACAGGCTAAGGCGCCAGCCACGTACACCTGAGCTGGCGGGTTCGAATCCAGCCCAGGCCTGCCAAACAACAATGATGGCTGCAACCAAAAAATGGCCGGGCGTTGTGGCAGGCGCCTGTAGTCCCAGCTACTTGGGAGGTGGAGGCAAGAGACTCGCTTAAGCCCAGGAATTGGAGGTTGCTGTGAGCTGTGATGCCACAGCCCTCTATCTAGGGTGACAGACTGAGGCTCTGTCTCAGGAAAAAAAAAAAAAAAAAGGAATGACTCTGGGAAAAAAAAAAAAAAAAAGAAAAAGATTGACTCTGCCTGTGGGGTGGCTCATGACTGGAATCCTAGCACTCTGGAAAGATAAGGTGGGTGGATCACCTGAGCTCAGTATTTTGAGACCAGCCTGAGAGATCACTGTCTCTACTAAAAAAAATAGAAAAATTAGCCAGGCATTGTGGTGGGTGCCTAAAGTCCTAGCTATTCAAGAGGCTGAGGTAGGAGGATCACTTAAGTCTGGGAATTTGAGGTTGCTATGAGCTAGGGTGAAGCCATGGCACTCTAGCTTGGGCAACTGAGTGAGACTTTGCCTCACCAAGACAAAAAAAAAAAAAAACTAACTCTACTTCCTAAATATCTGTTAAATTCATTTACTTCTCTTATCAGCTAAGTCTTATTTCAGGCTATCATCATAGCTTGATAAAACAGCTTCATAAAACCCACTCCTACCCTTCTCCAATCAAAACTTGACAGCATAATACACATGCTTTAAAATTCTATTCATAGCACATCTGTTTTTAAACTTTTAATACTTTCCCATTTTCCCATACAGTCCAAATGTCACCATCTGGATGTTAAACTTCTCCAGTAGGGCACACAACTATCATGGTTTGCTCAAAACTGAGGAGCTTCCCAGGACAAAATGCTTTACAGTTTCTGATTTTATTTCGCTTAAGTTTTTTAGAAGGGGGGGCTTTCAATTTTAAAATTGGGATAACCTTGGGTTAAGTCAGGACAAGCCACTCGATTCTTCTTTTCTTTTTGACAGGGTCTAGCTCTCTCACCCAAGGAAGAGTACAGTGGTATCACAGCTCACTGCAGCCTGGAACTCATGGGCTCAAGTGATTCTCCAGCTTCAGCCTCCCTAGCTGCTGGAATTATAGGCACATACTACCACATCTGGCTAATTTTTTTTCTACTTTTATGTAGATATGGGGTCTCATTCTTGTCAGGCTGGCCTTGAACTCCTGGTCTCAAGCAATCCTTCTATTCACTCTCCCCAGGTGCTATGAACAGGCATGAGCCACCATACCTGACCCATTCTGGGTTATTTTAAAGAAGAGTAAGAACTTAAGACCCTTGCAAAGGAAACCTCAGGTGGAATGCTTTCAGATTTGAACACTTTTTTCTCCAGTAATCTATCATAGTCATACTGCTCATAGGGGTTCTCTCCAATCTGGCCCCTACTTACCTTTCTAATATCGTTGTCTATTATTCTCCTCTATCATGATCAAAACTACTAAAAATATATATAGTACATAGGGTCATAGAGTTTCACTGTGTTGCCCTCAATAGAGTGCTATGGTGTCACAGCTCACAGCAACCTCAAACTCTCGGGCTCAAGAGATCCTTTTGTCTCAACCTCCCTATGAGCTGGGACTACAGGCGCCCACCACAATGACCTGCTATTTATTTTTATTTTTTGAGACAGTCTCACTTTGTCACCCTCGGTAAAGGACTGTGGCATAATAGCTCATAGCAACCTCCAAGTCTTGGGCTCAAGTGATTCTCTTGCCTTAACCTCCCGAGTAGCTGGGACTACAGGTGCCAACCACAACATCTGGCTATTTTTAGAGATGGAGTCTCTCTCTTCTTCCGGCTGGTCTCAAACTCATGAGCTCAGGCAATCCACCCACCTTGGCATCCCAGAGTGCTGTGACTACAAGTGTGAGCCACCACACCAAGTCTCCAGGTATTTTTTTTTTAAAGATACTGGGTCTCTACATATTATTATTATTTCTTTTCTTTCTTTTTTTTTTTTTGAGACAGAGCCTCAAGCTGTTGCCCTGGATAGAGTGCTGTGGCATCACAGCTCACAGCAACCTCCAATTCCTCAAGTGAGTCTCTTGCCTCCGCCTCCCAAGTAGCTGGGACTATAGATGCCCGCCACAACACCTGGCAATTTTTTTTGGTTGCAGCCGTCATTGCTGTTTGGCAGGCCCAGGCTGGATTCGAACCCGCCAGCTCAGGTGCACGTGGCTGGCGCCTTAGCCCGTTGAGCCACAGGTGCCAAGCCATCTCTACATATTATTTAGGGACATTTATATGCACATGTGTATATGTATATGTGTGTACATACACACACAGATGTGCATGCTATTAGGGATTTAGAGAGGTAAAAAAGAAGTCATCCTTCATTACATGGTTGGTGACAAGTGAAAATAGGTCATTAAAGTATAGTGTGGGGCGGCACCTGTGGCTCAGTGAGTAGGGCGCAGGTCCCACATACCAAGGGTGGCGAGTTCGAACCCAGCCAGGGCCAAACTGCAACAAAAAATAGCCAAGCGTTGTGGCAGGCACCTGTAGTCCCAACTACTCAGGAGGCTGAGGCAAGAGAATCACCTAAGCCCAGGAGTTGGAGGTTGCTGTGAGCTGTGGGACGCCACGGCACTCTACTGAGGGCAAGGATAAAATGAGACTGTCTCTACCAAAAAAAAAAAAAGCAACACACACACACACACACACACACATATATATATATATACATACACATACATACATACAGTTTGTGGAGAGAAATAATCCATACAATTAGGACAACTTAACACTATCAAATTATTAAACGCAATCTTTGACCAAGTAATTCCTGGAATTTATTAAATGAGCACTCACAAAAGTATGCAAAGTTTCCTGAAACATTATTTTTTTGAAGCATTATTTATAATAGTAAAAATGTTTAACAATCTAAAGCCCATCAATAAGCGAAGGTTAAATACAGGACATCTATAAATGAAACATTGTTTCTAAAATACATATATAAATATTTGCGTATTTTTGTATATATAATTTAAAAATTCAAGTCATTACTTCTAAATTATAGGACTAGGAGAATGAGGATGGAGTGGGTAAGGACTTCTAATTTTTACCATATGCATTCTATAAATTAAAAAAAAAAAATTGCCGCATATTATTTTCATGGTTTTTAAAATAAAACTAGTTAGCCAGGCGTGGTGGCTCACGCTTGTAATCCTAGCGCTTTGAAAGCTTGAGGAAGGTGGATTGCTTGAGCTCAGGAGTTTGAGACCAACCTGAGAAAGAGGGAGATCCCATTTCTAAAAAAAAAAAATTAATTAATAAAATAAAATGAAACTCATTATTTCAAATGATAGTTACTGTAAAGAAAAGCATTAGCCAGGCACAGTGGCTCATGCCTGTGATCCCAGCTTCTTGGGAGACTGAGGTAGGAGTACTGCTTGATCTTAGGAGTTCAGGCTGCAGTGAACTATGATCACACCATTGCAACTCCAGACTGGGTGACAGAGTGAGAATCCCCTCCACCCCTCAAAAAGCAATAATACAGTAAGGAGCACCCAATTTGTCTCAGAGATGCAAAGGAAAAGATATGAATTGAGGCATAAAAAATAAGTATACATTCCTTAGGGGCCTAAGAACAAAAAGGGCAATCCAGGGAAAAATCTTTAATCCAGCCATCACTGGCTCTTCTATAGTGTCTCTTCCTCACCACCCAGATCTCATTTCTCATCTGAATCCTACTGAATTAGCTGTTATTTGGCTTGCAGCCCAGGTCACTGTGAATTAGTAATCATGTTTTTATTGTCATAGCTTTCATTATACACAATTTATAATTTTGCTGAAATGCTATCCACTTGTATCCTATTCAACTCCTGGCTAATTTACCTGCTTGCTAAGCTTCAGTTTCTTCTTTAGAAAAAAGAGAACACTGATCTGATATGGTTAAGTTACTGCATATTATGGATCTTTGAATTTTTGAAATTTATGATTACATAAATGAGTTTATCATAACTCATTTTGCAGAGTGTTTTCCAGTTGTCCTTCTCCATTATATATATATATATCCAGCCACAATGATGTGCTAGAACATTATCAAACTCTTCTTACTTCTACACGTATTGTTTGGTGTCATTTCCTATTTAAAATATGTGCCATTCTACCACCATCTCCTTACTCTATCATAGCACTCTCTCTTTTTTTTTTTTGAGACAGAGCCTCAAGCTGTCACCCTGGATAGAGTGCCGTGGCATCACAGCTCACAGCAACCTCCAATTCCTGGGCTCAAGCGAGTCTCTAGCCTCTGCCTCCCAAGTAGCTGGGACTACAGGCGCCCGCCACAACGCCCGGCCATTTTTTGGTTGCAGCCGTCATTGTTGTTTGGTGGGCCCAGGCTGGATACGAACTTGCCAGCTCAGGTGTACGTGGCTGACGCCTTAG
>CAUYRH010103279.1:0-10353 GCA_963574655.1 Perodicticus potto | reverse complement strand
CAGCAAGAAGAGCACGGGAAGGAGACAGCAAGGCACCAGTGTCTTCCGCACAGGTGTCCGGCCCTTCCGCAAGCTGGTTTCTCCATCTGCCACAGCATCAGCGCTGCCAGGGCCAAGGCAGCAGTTGTAGGGCTGCCTTGTCCTGCATCATTACCAGATCCAGATGGTTTCATTTCTGTTTATTGGTCTTGCATCAGCAAAATCTAATTGTTAAAGCTCCTATTTTAAGTGACATTTGCAACAAATTTTAAATTTTGTTAACTATATTCGTGCAAATGCAACACAGAATTGTCAGTTTTGAGACATGCTAAAGTTGAACAACAATGTATTTGGTGTGGATTTGCCATATCATTTAAAGTGCATTGGCTATTGCAGAGATAGGTTTCAGCCAAATTTTATCGCTGCAGGAACAGATAGTTAAACACTATGAAAAACAGACTCAGCAATGTGAAATATTGAAAGAAGATTTATATAGGAATGCATTATTTCTGTGTGATATCAAGTCAAATCAAAATGACTTGAATATTTCTTTGACAGTAAAACCAAGTCCTCATATGATATGTGGCAAAAAAGACTTGGCATTTTGAGAAAAACTATCTTTTCCCAAACACTTCTTCAAAAGCAAATTTTGGATGAACATCTTCTCCAGTTAGCAAAGGTCACTGATGAGCAGGATGTTACTCATATATGCTATCATTTGAGAATACATAGACGTAGTAATTGGAGAACACAATGAAAGTTTCACTGACTTTGAGAATCGCGACATCACACTCAAATTAGCACCTAAAGAACTACAGATGAAATAGATTGAGCACTTAAAGTCAGTGTTTGTTGCTAAGAAAAATCCAACTGAAATGTGGAAAAATGCAGTAGAATATCCATACCTTCGGCAATATGCCTGAGAAATGCTTTCTCGCTTTTCAAACACTTATTGCTATAAATCTACATTCTTCTACCTAACCCAAACAAGACATCCTTAAGGTCACAAATGACTGATACCCACTTAAAGGATCAACTGAAACTGTGGACCTCCATGCTGCAACTGAATAATCAAATACTTTCCAACAAAGTCCTTGGAAGGTCAGTTAACTATATTAAAAAAAAATTTCATTTTTTGAAATTATGAAGTACATAATAGTTATATTTTTACAAAATAAATGTACATTTTTCAGTATATCTAACTGAAGTTTCTTTTCTTTTCTTTTCTTTTTGAGACAGAGTCATCCTCTGTCTGCAGAGTTATCCTCAGCAAGAGTGCTTTGTCGTCATAGCTCACAGCAACCTCCAACTCCTGGGCTTAGGTAATTCTCCTGCCTCAGCCTCCCAAGTAGCTGGCACTACAGGCACCCACCATAACGCCCGGCTATTTTTTGCAGTTCAGCTGAGGCCAAGTTTGAACATGCCACCCTCAGTATATGGGGCCAGTGCCCTGCTCACTAAGCCACGGGCGCTGTCCCATAACTGAAGTTTCTTGAATGCAGTCTATTTGATTCAACTAAATGAATGCAGCCTTCCAACATGAAAAGGTTCTTCACCCTCGCACTCGATCTTATTTCTGCTAACTGTATTTTTGTACTCATTAATCAAGCCCTGTTTATCCCCCACTTTCCACTACTCTTTCCAGCCTCTAGTAACCATCATACCGCTCCCTACCTCTATGAGATCAATTTCTTAGCTGCCGCTTACAAATGAGAACACGAGATATTGGTCTTTCTGTGCTTGGCCTGTTTCACTGAAGATAATGCCCTCCAGCTCTTTCCATGTTGCCACAAATGACAGAATGTTACCTGTTTTCACGGCTAAGTCCATGGACAGTTTGGTTATTGTGGATAGTGCTGAATGGATATGGGAGCACACATACATTGATTTCTTTTCTTTTTTATATACATCCAGCCATAGGATTACTGAGATCACATGGTAGTTCTACTTTTAGTATTTTGAGAAACCTCTGTTTTGTTTTCCACAGTGGTTGTACTAATTTACATTCCTACCAATCCAGTACCAGGGTTCTCCTTTCTCCACATCCTCACCAGCATTCATTACTGCCTGTCTTTTGTTTTTTTTTTTATTGAGACAGAGCCTTAAGCTGTCACCCTAGATAGAGTGCCATGGCATCACAACTCACAGCAACCTCCAATTCCTGGGCTCAAGTAGCTGGGACTACAGGTGCCCGCCACAACACCCGGCCATTTTTTGGTTGCAGCCGTCATTGTTGTTTGGCAGGCCCTGGTTGGATTCGAACCCACCAGCTCAGGTGTATGTGGCTGGCGCCTTAGCCTGTTGAGCCACAGGTGCTGAGCCGACTGCCTGTCTTTTGTGTAAAAGCCATTTAACTGGAGCTGACGTGATATCTCATTGTGGTTTTGATTTGCATTTCTCTGATGGTTAGTGATGTTGAGCATTTTTTCATATACCTGTTAGCCATTTGTACGTCTTCTTTTAAGACGTATCTATTCAAATATTTCACCCATTTTGCCCATAAATAGGATTATTTTATTTTTTCTTACTGAGTTGTTTGAGCTCCTCATATATTCTGGTGTTCTTTTTGTTACTATACAAGCCTCTAAACTATGAGAGCATTGAACATGGCCTGTAATATGAATTGCAAACACTTATTCCCAATTTGTTATTTGTCTTCAGACTTTGTTCAAGTAGTTTTTGCCAAGCAAAGATTTTGATTTTTATATCTTTTCCTGTGTGCCTTCTAGATTTTGTCTCATAGTTAGACCTTCCCCAGTCTGAATTTATACAGGAGCTTACCCTTAGGACTTACTTCTTACATTTAACAGTTGATTCATTTGAAATGGATCCCAGTATAATACGTGAGGCATGGATCCAACTTTATTATTTTCCAAATGGACCCACAGTTGTTCCAACACTATCTTTTGGATAGGCTATCATTTTCCCCTCTGATCTGAGAGGGCAACTCTATCATAAATCCCTGTATGTATCAGTCTGTTTCTGAATTCTTAATTCTGTTCTGTTGATCTGTCAAATAACAGAAAATTTAAAGCTGTATAAATCACTGAGATATCAACCAATACAGAAGTTATCCTAAACAACAGAGAAATTTAGGAAATGAAAATGATACGGAACTGGGGCCTTCCCCAGGGATGCTTCACAATTTCAGCGTGAGTCTGAGGAGGGAGGCGAGGACGGAGGTCAGAAGGCTGAACCCCACTTGGCCTGAAGGCTAAGGAATCAAACATGCAGAGGATTCTCCGGCTTTTCTGTGTCCCCCACGTGATGCTGCCCCTCCAACCATAGAGGTTGGGCTCAGGATTGAGATTCTGACCCGCATACAGCCCATCAGAGACCTTCTCAGGAATTTCTGAGCTTGAGACCAGTTCCTGGTGGAGGGAAGTATAAAACATAAACCTTGGTGGGGTTTCCTTCTGTGAGATAGCCAGGCAGGAGGGAAAGGATAAAAGAAAAGGACAAAACAGAGACAGAATACCACTCTGCAATAAGAGATGAACTGCAGACGGCCCCGACGACATGAACCAGACACTAGATACATCCCGGATGACCCCGTTCGCACAGAACTCTTGAAAATGCCAGCTAGTTTGTACTGACAGAGATCAGATCAGTCACTGTCGGGCAGGGGTGCAGCAGAGGTGAGGCAGAGGGTCGGGGGAGGCACAGGAGACAGAGGGGCGACTTGGGGGGTGACGGATGAGCTCCCCGTGGTGGCGGTTTCCAGGGTGGTGGCGGTTTCCAGGGTGTGTACGTGTTTCAGAACTTAGCAGATGGCACTCTTTAGATGTGCCAGTTCATTTTATCAAGCCAAAGTCCAAGATGAGGGGAGCTAACAGAAGGAGGTGGAGGGGCGGGGTGTGAGTGCGGGGCTGCGGCGGGAGGAGGGTCACTCCCGGGGGCACTTGCCCTCAAGCCCTGGATGGCCCAGCTGCACCTTGGTGCGGCTTCTTAACCAAACCTGGATTCTGAGGATAATGGATTTACCGTTTTGCCCAAGCTGGGCTTCTGTCCTTTGCACAGAGAGGAATGGAACCATACCCACCCCCTTCCCGAAAAGTAACCCCGGAGTGCAGTTTGGCTCCTCCTCTTCCTCTGGCGCCCAGCGCCGTGCCCAGCAGCACCCACTCGGTCCGTCCCCACGCGTGTCAGCCTCGGTGCCGCCACCCGGACGTGCTGCGGCCTGGCTCGCGTCCTCCTCCCTAAGGCTCTTCTGAGGCCTCCCGGCCGGCCTCGGCCTGCGCTTCTGCTGGCCATGCTGTCCCGAAGTTACACGTTTAAAGCACCGAGCTCGCATCCTTTCATCTCCTTTCTCAAAACAGCAATATCGAGTAGGGCGCCGGCCCCATATACCGAAGGTGGCGGGTTCAAACCCGGCCTCGGCCGAACTGCAACAAAAAAATAGCCGGGCGTTGTGGCGGGCGCCTCTAGTCCCAGCTACTCGGGAGGCCGAGGCAAGAGAATCGCCTGAGCCCAGGAGTTGGAGGTTGCTGTGAGCTGTGACGCTACAGTACTCTACCGAGGGCGATAAAGTGAGACTCTGTCTCTACAACAACAACAACAACAAAAAAAATCCAGCAATATCCACAAATGGTGACCATTTAACGTGGTGCCTTCCAGCCTGGCCCCAGCTGCCCCCTGCAGAGATTCTCAGCAGACCCAACCCCCGGGCACATTTGCCCTTGAGAGCTTTTATCCTATTTATCCGCCTGACAAACTTCCAGCATATTTAAAGGTCCCTGGATGTTGCCTTTTTATATCTTTATTCGGCTTTCTTAGGCTGAATTAATTGTTCCTTCATCCGTGTTGCGGAGTTCTTATCATCTCCGTTGTGATTAATGAGTCTGTCTTGCCCACATGATGATAAACTTCTGAAGGGCAGAAAGTATGTCTTATTCGTCTTTATATCGCTAGAAGCCAGCATAGTTCACAAAAATGTAGCAGGTGCTTAATTAATGTCTGTTTAATTGATTTCAATAGAGGGAGCAGAAATAGATCAATGATTGTCAAGCCTTCTGGAATACTCCTTAGTGCAACTCTTTAAAAACAAAAGATCGTAAGGAATCACAACACATAAGTTAGCTAAGGTGGGAACTGATGTGGCTCAAGATTTAGTTAATACATTTGATCCAGAGGCTATTTTATCATTCTGATTCTCAATAGCTTTCTATCTGCATCACTGGTATAAGAGATTTGCTTTTCTGCCACCTTCCTTTGTTTCTCCATCTTCTCTACCACCTGGTGATAGCCATTGGCCTCTTTCTGGTTAGAAGCACCTATAATCCTCCTGTATCAAAAGATATCCTCAAAATAACTCTTCTGCCCTACCAGAAGCATGTTGCCCCTGCTCACAGTTTTCCTATGTCTTAACAATTTCCCAATGATGGAAAAAAACGACACAAGGTTTTAGACAAAGAAATCTCTAACCACAGAGAAAAGCAGTTCTCATAAAAAGGTCTTTGACTATTTGCTCAAGTTACTAAGCTAGTTTCGGAAAAACAAGCTTAGGTGCAAGAATAACTGTGTCTCCAAAGTATTCCAGGAGGCTGGGAGGTGAGCCACCAATTAACTCATTTACTTCACCTGCCTTTAAATGGGAGTGTCTCCTGTTTATTCTTTCTGCATGCAGAGTCTTAACTTAAAATTTTGAATCTATGGTCTTTTATTTCCAGAATACCACTTTATAGAATTGATTCTGACATTGTTTTCTGTCTTGTATTATCCAAAGAGACACCTTGTATTAATTCTCCCTATGATTTTGTAAACAAAGCTTATTCAAAATAGAACCCAACAGGCTCTATTTGTAACCCATAGGAAGCATTCAGAACATTTGTGGCATGTAGAATTTATAACAAAGATAAAACTGAAGTAATTTCCTTAAGTCTGTAGGCAAAATGAGGGCATTAAACCAGATAATCTCCAAGGACTCTTCCAACCCTGTGAGTTTATGACTTCTGGGGAGACGAGGACGACAGTACAGGTTTCATTCTCACTATGTGAGAAATAAATCGTTCTTTGCACAGATGGATAGAACATCATGGCAACAAATCTCAGAAGAAAAATTTCAAAATTTATCTTAAATGTTTTTATTATAGGTACAGTTTCATTTTTGTGTTATTTTTCTTACTTTCTAAGAAATGACACTTGAGTGGGATTTCAAGTGTAATTCAGCAAATGATTTCTCTACTTACATCTCTTCCATTGCTCCCAGGACAAAAGCCATAGGACCAAGAGCCAGTTTGCAAGGCAATGGGACTAAGTAAGAAGAGGAGAGGACATTTTCCAGTTGATAATTATGCACAGAAAGGAGGTTTTGTTTGTTTTGTTTTGTTTTTTGAGACAGAGTCTCATTTTGTTGCCCTGGGTAGAGTGCCGTGGAGTCGTAGCTCACAGCAACCACAAACTTTAGGGCTCAAGTGATCCCCTTGCCTCAGCCTCCCAAGGAGCTGGGCCTACAGGCACCTGCCACAGCACCTGGCTGTTTTTTAGAGACAGGGTCTCACTCTTGCTCAGGCTAGTCACAAACTCCTGATCTCAGGCAATCTACCCACCTTGGCCCCCCACAGCGCTAGGATTACAGGTGTGAGCCACCTCGTCCAGCCTCAGAAAGATGTTTCAAAAGTTCATTGGTAGGAATGCAAAATGCATTTGCCCAAAGCATCAAGGTTAATATGATCAGGTTACCAGGCTAGATTCTGAGAGCCTGTTTAACCCTAAATATAAAAAGATCATTAACATTTTTATTTTGATATATTTGCCTCATTAATAACATCATTTCTTAAGGGAAAAACTCCATTCTGCATTTGCAGCTGTGATGCCAGGGGTATATCTCTCTCAGCCCAGTAGTAGGACAGATCTGCTGTGGTGGGGACAGTCAGTGGCCAGGGAACAAGGCAGGTGGGCCCAGTCACTCACTTCATCCAAACTTTACATCTGCCTGAGAGAGGCAAAATTGTTGCAGACTGGGTAACAAGGAAGAGCTACCTTGAAGGGTGGATTTCCGAGTGCCAACTCTCCCCATTCCCATGTTTAAATCATGCTATAAATGGAATATTCTAAGAGGGTTGCTTATCTTTGGTCTCATTTAGTTTTGTGACCATAATCAAAGACTCAAAGGTTTTTTGGTTCTTTGTAATACCTAGTAAACGGTTTTATGTCCCTTGATTATAATAAATTTGTTTTTGAAATTTATTATCATATCTGTATTGATCATTATCACAAGTGGGTGTCAGCGCTTGGCTGTCGGTGTTTTCCTTCTAGCAGAAATGAATGAATTAAATTTTTGAATTAATATCTAGTGGATTTCTTTCTTAACTCCTGAAAGGGAAAAAAACAGAATGATAGAGTATATTTGGAACCAAACATGAGCTCAATCATTCATTCAATAAACATTATTGAGTACCAACCATTGGGTTAAGTGCTTCAGAGTATACAAAGATAAATAAGTCACATTTTCTGAACTCATGACACATGAATTTGAGGAAATAGGATAGATAAATAAATAACTCTACTATAAGTAAATTAATAAATGCCTTCAGAGATGACAGGGCTCTGTGGGCGTGGGGGCGGGCATATCATGTTCATCAGAGAAAAGAGAGGTTTCTGGAGATATTGGCACCTAAACTGATCCTTGTCAAAGAGACAGGATCTAAAAAGTGATGAAAAGAGACCCAGCAGGGAGGGAATAGAAACTACTGATGGTTTTAAAGAAGAAAATGACATGGGTGAGCTGTGTGGTTTAGAAAGCAGTCAATATGAGCTCAGTGGCCATTGCAGTGGTTCATATAAAGTGGTGATATCTGATCCAGGTAAGGACCCGAGAGCTATCAGAGTGCACAGGAAGCAGGATCAACAAACCTTGGGGATCCTTTGGGAGCAAGAGGTGGAAACACAGATTTGGCAATCCGTAAAGATAATTATTGCAATCAAGACAGTTGTTCTCAAGCTTATCCAGCACGAGAAATACCTGAAGAGCTTTATGCAAGTTTCTACCTCTACTCCGTGGACAGAAAGAGTCAGTGTTGAGCCTGGAAATCTACATTTTTAAAGTAACATTTTAAAGATTTGGATAGAGGTGGCATGATGATCACACTTTGGGAAATGCTGCTGTGGAAATAGAGGTTATCAAGAAGGTGTAGAGAGAACAAGAAGTTTTTGTTTTTGTTTTCCAGTTTTGGCCAGGGTCAGGCTTGAACCCGCCACCCCCCCCATGTATGGGGCCGGCGCCCTACTCCTTGAGCCACAGGCACCGCCCAGAACAAAAGGTTCTTAAGGATGACTATGAAGCCCCTCCCCCCAGGTGGTGGGAAGAGGAGGAGAATCTTCCCACTGGAACTCTTCCCATGTGCCACCCACCTGGGATGGCACAGGTCCTGGGAGGCAAAGGCCTTGCTTTCTTACAAAAAATAATCTACACGAATAAACACCTAAATAAACAACAAAATTTTAAATAATACCATGAAGAAAATAAAGCAGAACAAGGGCTAAGGATGGGAGGGTTTGGGGGTGTAGGGGAGGAGAGAGGGGAGTGGGGGCGAAAGTGCACTTTTTGACTGAATGAGGAGAATCAGGATGTGACATCTGAGTAGAAACCTGAGAAGAGGCGGCCCTAAGAAGATCTGGAGGAAGAGTATTCCAGGCAGAGGGACAAAACGAGTAGAGATTCTGAGATGAGAAACAGTCTGTGTGGCTTGGCGCCCGTAGCTCAGTGAGTAGGGCGCCAGCCACACACACCAAGGCTGGTGGGTTGGAGCCCAGCTCGGCCTGCTAAACAACGATGACATCTCCAACAAAAAAAATAGCTGGGCATTGTGGTGGGTGCCTGTAGTCCCGGCTACTCGGGAGGCTGAAGCAAGAGAATCACTTACCCCAAGAGTTTGAGGTTGCTGTGAGCTGTGACACCATGGCACTCTACTGAGGGTGACATAGTGAGACTCTGTCTCAAAAAAAAAAAGAAAGAAAAAAGAAACAGTGTGTGGTGTCTGGGGCTGGAACAGAGTGAGTGGGAAGGAGGACGGTGTGAGGAGAGGGCAGGACGGCGGAGGAGCAGGAGGCGGGCATGGAGGCCAGCCCCTTGGCTGGGGTCTCAGAGGCCATGGCAAGAGTCTTGGAGTTTACTCTCAGATGCTCTGGGGACCTCATTACAGGTTCTGAGGTGAGTGACATAATCTGCCGTGCTCTTAAAAGGACCATCTTGCTGCTGTGGACCATAGAGAACAAGTGTGGAGCAGGAAACCAGCCAACAGGCCACCGAGCTGGTGTTGGCAGGAGGTCACGGTGCTTGGGTTGTGGACAGAAGCAGGAGAGGTGATGAGAGACGGGCAAGCCTGACATGAGTTTTGAAGGCAACAAATGGTATAACGAGCTTATGGGAAATTTCTAGATTTTTTTTTTTTTTTGCTTTGATAGAAGAATGGTTGAACATGTAAGAAACAAAGATGTCGGAGCCCCTATGGCCCAGTCTCGTTCGCCGCAGGAAGGAACCAGGCGTGACACGGATTTGAAGTGCAAGCTTGCAGGAGGCAGGCTAACCTTAGTTGCAGGGTAGCCCCAAGCCCCCTCCGCAATGGCTATTTATTAAGGTTATACACAACAGGTGTGGAGAGTTAAGGTAATTGACATAAACAGGGGCGGATGAGGACCGCATGCGTAAAGATTGCCACGTGCTCTCCTCACGTGTTCTTTCCCCACAACCCTCATGAAGAACTACTAAGCATCACTGTTTGACACATGCTTACTAGTGAGTGACTGACCTTATCTCATTCCGGAACACTGAGTTACTTGGGGGATTGCCCCCAAGTCAGGAAACGTCTCTGGGTTTGCCAGGAGACTGTCCTGTTCTCAGTGTTTCCTTTTAATGTGATAAGAATCTGTAACTATCCTTTGCAAGCATGGTGTCCAGTCCTCTACACAAAGATAATGTAAGAAGATAGAAAGCAAAGGAAAAGAGGTTTGTTTGTTTTTTTTAAATATATATATTTTATTATTATTCATTACATTATTTCACCCCCCACCCCTCCATGGTAAGACAGAATTGATTTACAGAAAAGAATACAGAAAACACCAAAGCTCCTGGTAGAGGGAGAGATTTCAAGTGGGGAGAGAGATGCTATCTCCGTTCCTCTCCCGGTCTTTCCCCGTCTCCTCCTCTAGGCCTCTAGCCTCAGGGTATATATAGGTGTTTGGGTTCCTTGGCCAGGAAACAAATGAATACAGTCCCTTCCACCGGGGACAAGGTGAATGAGTGTATCAATGAATGGACACAGTCCATCCATGGAATTCAGGCCTAAGAAATTCACAAGAAACTGACCTAGGCATAGGAAATGGGGGTTCCACATTTAGTCCCAAGTGTAAAGTGAAGGAGACACCAAGGCACAG
>CAUYRH010103276.1:0-13321 GCA_963574655.1 Perodicticus potto | reverse complement strand
CAATGCCAGCCCCAGCATCAAAGGTGGAAGAATGGGGGTCACTGTTGAAGTCAGAGGAGACAACCTGGTGCTCGGTTGCCCTTGAGGGGGCCCTCTGATGCCTGCTTCACCACCTTCTTGGTATCATCATATTTGGCAGCCTTCTCCAGATGGCAGGTGAGATCCACGACCGACATATTGGCAGTGGGGACACGGAAGGCCATGCCAGCAAGCTCAGGGATAACCCACAGCCTTGGCTGCACCAGTTGAAGCAGGGATGATGTTCCGGAGAGCTCCGTGACCATTATGCCAAAACTTCCCAGAGGGGCCATCCACAGTCTTCTGGGTGGCAGTGATGGCATGGACTGTGGTCATGAGTCCCTCCACAATGCCAAAGTTGTCATGGATGACCTTAGCCAAGGGGCCTAAGCAGTTAGTGGTGCAGCAGGCATTGCTGACAATGCTGAGGCTGTTTTTGTATTTCTCGTGGTTCACACCCATCACAAGCATGGGGGCATCAGCAGAAGGGGCAGAGTTGATGACCCTGTTGGCACCCCCCTGTAGGTGAGCCCCAGCCTTCTCGATGGTGGTGAAAACGCCCGTGGACTGCACAACATACTCAGCGCCTTCCTCACCCCTTTTGATTTTGGAGGGATCTCGCTCCTGGAAGATGGTTATGGGATTTCCATTGATAACAAGCTTCCCGTTCTCAACCTTCACTGTGCCATGGAATTTGCCATGGGTGGAATCATATTGGAACATGTAGACCATGTAGTTGAGGTCAATGAAGGTGTCATTGATGGCGACAATATCCACTTTGCCAGAGTTAAAAGCAGCCCTGATGACCAGGCGCCCAATAGGACCAAATCCGTTTATTCCGATCTTCGCTTTCACCATGGTGCCTCAGGGATGCAGCTGGTGCTGCACTAGAAGAAGCGGCTGTCTGACGAACGGGAGAGCCTCTATTATTTTTATTCAGTCTTTACAGAACTGTTTGAGAATCTGTCAAGCAGCTGCCTTTACCTTTGCATTACTGGTAACTAGTTACTGTGCAGGAGATGTTTACCTATATTGTTTGCATCTTGGTCTATAGTGCTTGGTACATATAGGTACTCAGTACATATTTGATCAGTGAGTAAATTTTGGACTTTTTTTTTTTTTTTTTAACAGAGCTCCAGTAATTAAGAAGGTATCTCTGAGTCTCAATGAATTAAAAGAACTTAATTCTTGACCTTCAGATTTTCATTGATAAGCACAATTTTGCTTATTTGGTTTTCAAGAAAAATAAGTTAGACTTATTGAGAATTGATTTTCCACTTGCAACCCTCAGTCACCAAGAACCCAGTATTGGTATGGCATGGCTACGGGATCCTAGGCATCATGGTTGGACAATTGTTTGTTTCTTAAATGAGGTAGGTCATGTATCAGACTTGAGTGTACCAAATTGGACAAAATCAGGTGGGGGCAGTTATGAGAGACAGTTGAGAAGGGAAGGTCTTAGGTAGCTAGTTGTGTCTCCATTACCAATGGCTGTGCCCAGGGCTTAGGGGCCATGTCCCTATTTCTGTGACTTTGGAGATGTTTATGTGAACTGCCTGCTTGGACCTCTGTCTCCACTTCATCATTTTGTGCTTTGGCCTGCAGATATGCTTTTCCTCCAGGTGGTACCCAAGATGTGGACCAGGCAACATTGTATCTTTTTAATGTATACCTTAGATTTGTTCTATGTAGATTCCCCAAAGGGTAATTTTTTGCTTTGATCTCAACTTATGTTCAGAGTTGAGACATGATGGAAGATGGTAGAGGAGCTAGGTAAGTTTTTATTTTAATGAACTTAGAGAAACCACATTTCTTTTTAAAGGACTGATCTCATTTGTTACTCAAAAAATTTTATGTCTGCATTCAGACTTAGAAGTAGAGCTCTCAGAGAGGATGGCCTGCATCTCTTGGCAGTCTGTTCCTGGCACTTTTCTTTGGCCTTCTTCATTTTCTTGGCCAGAAGTTTAGCATACTCCTCAGCCTCTTCCTTATTTTTCTTAGTACTCTGTTTCCTCAGAGCCATCCCCCGGCATTTATGTTGCAGGACACATGGAGTTACAAAATGCTGAATCTTGGGTGCTTTGGTCCTGGGTTTCTTACCTTCTTAGTTAAAGGGCCTTTCTCACAATGTATTGGCAAATATCGTCTTCTTTAGACAGATTGAAAAGTTTGCAGATTCTAGCTCTTTTGGGCCCCAGACACCCAGGTACTGTAGTCTCAGTCAGTCCAGGGATATCCTCTTCTTTTTTTACAGTAACCAAGTTGAGAACACTCAGATTGGCATCCACAATGCACCCCTGAACAGACATGCGTTTCCTTTCTCCGGTTCTCCTTGGTCTATAACAGGAATGCCTCTTACTCAGCAGCAGGCGGACCCAGGCATGGGTCAAGACACCCTGCTTCATGGGGAAACCTTGCTTGTTGTTTCCACCACTGATTCGGAACACATAACCCTTCCATTCTTCACCCAGCGCATCAGCAGCAACTTCTCTGGCCATACGCTTCTCATAGACAGTATGAAGTTTGCGTTCATCATCCACTTCAATGAATTTCTGGCAGCCAGTGGCTGGGAAGGAGACACTCAGCTTCATCCTGAAGTATCTGATTGCCTCCAAAGCACCATGGAAAAGAGCACCACGTTTATTTTTTAAAAATTAAGATTTAATTGCATTGTTTATTAGTGGAAATCAAGTGTGTTCAGAGGTATCTAAAGATGAAATATGTAACTCCCAGACTGTGTACACTGAAATAACGAACAAAATAAGTATCCTTATTGAAGCAGCGAAAAGTATGAGATGTGTCAGACTCATTCTATCCTTAGGCTTTTTCAATCTTCAAACACTAGTATTATTTTGGTAGATTTCATTTGTTCGTAGCTGTAGTTGGGGAGCAATGGGAATAGTAGATGGCAGAACAGTATGTTTGTGAAGCACCTAGCTGAGCTGTCCTTTTGTACCCAGTCTCTGACGTGTGCACAGCAATGTGACAACTCACTGAAAGTCACTCTTCGTGGGCATAGGTAAAGGTGCACATTGGGTTCCTTCTGTGGCTGTGCAACAGAGCTCTGTTCCTTATCCAGCAGGCACCCAGGTCTAGCTTTGTTAGACAGAACCCCTTTTTGTAATGGCTTACTGCCTTTTTGTGAAGTAAAGTCTATTTGATTTTAAAGCTCCAAAGTTGAGAAAAGTGGATCATGTCAAGAGGACTGTGAGGGAGGAGAAGAATAGCGTGTGGAGGCAGCACACGTTCTTGTGTTTTAGTCATTGTTGACTTCATGTCATCTTTTGAGACATTAGAACTCCTGGTGGATTTTAAATTTTTAATTTTTTTAAATGAAGAAATATGCGTAGTATGAAATTCAAAAGGTCCAAAAGGGTCAGATATGAAGTGTAAGTCTCTTTCTCCCTTCCCTGTTTCCTCAGGTCCCCAGTTTACCACACACACACACACACACACACACACCCAGGCAATCACTGTCAACCAGTTTCTAAGTGTTTCTTTCCAGAGGCTCTGTATGCATGTACAAAAAAAGGTTAATATATTCTTCCCATCGTCACCACAACACACCCAAATGGTAACATATCTGTTATGCACTTTTCTTGTATCTCATAATAATATTTCTTGCTAGTCTTTCTGAAATCCCAGTACAGAATAGAACTGGCTCATTTCTAAGAGCTGTGTAGTCCTCCAAAGTAATCAAGAGCAGACAATAGGTGTTAATATTTCTCAGGCTACAAAAGCAGAAAGCAGGTTCCCAGTGTTTATTCATGTAATAGCCATAGGATGGCCCATGGAAAGTACTGTGAAGACTTCAGATGTGTATACACAGATCCCACACTCTGGGGAGAAGGTGTGACACGTGCATCATTTTCTCATTAAGGATTCGGGTGAACACTTCCTACAATTCTACTTGGACTGATACAGTGATATTCAGTGCAGAACAAGCAGAGATGTTCTAGGTTAGGTTCATTGCAGTTTAGGGCCCTGGAAGGTTTGTCTAGTGTCACAAAACCAATTTACCATGGCAAAGAAGTGTGAAAGAATTGGAATCTTGCATTTCTGTCCAGTACTTCCCTTTCAAAGGTCTATCCCTGCAAGCCCTGTGAGCTGCAGCACTTGGGTACTTCACTTCCCATTCTGAAAAACAGAACAGTCTTTTTGACAAACGGCTCTAGTCAGTTCTCTCTCTGGAACAGAGGTGAGCATCTGATGGCCCTAGGGAGGCGGCAGGAGCACAGGCAGTGACTTGGGATGAACTCGTTGCCTGTGCCCCAGGGAAAGGACAGGCCCTGAGGCCACACAGTCTACAAGAGATGGGCTTCTAAGGGCCTAAGTCTGCAGAACTGTTTCTCAACTGCCTGTGACGGCAAAGGCAGCCAAGTGCAGGCACAGGGCCTTCAGCTTTTCCTAAGTGAAGCTACCCTTGACTTCTGTTGAAGTTAAAACCAGGAGTGGCTCTTAGAATGGGTTCTAGCAGGTCCTGCAAAGGCTTTGACTTTTGGCCCTTTGCATTTCCTAGTTTTGCAGAAGTGAAAATGCTCTGGTGATTAGAGGTGGTCATTTCTTAGAGCCAGGGGTAGGAGTGAGTTGTAGGGTCTCTCAGGGTTGGGAAAGAAATGAACAGCTCACAGAGGTATACCTTATATGACAGCAGACAAATGCAGAGTCACCTCTGGAATATTCCTTTTGTTTTTCCAGACTGTCGCAAAGTGCAGAAGTCTCAAGACTTGAAAGTTGAAGCCAGTTTTGTCCAATCTCCTGTCAAATTCTATTCTATTTCCATAAGTGCTGCTCAGAATCTGCTTGAATAGTGGACATTCTAGGTTATATTCATTGACACAGTGGAAGCGACCCCAGGAACCCTGTTTTTCAATGCAGCCTTTTTAGTGTATAAGCAAACTGAGAATACTGTGATGGTGTAAAACTTCCAGTAAGACGACAGATGCTGCTAAATTTACCTGAAACTGTCATCTCCTCCAGTCCTGGCCGTCTCTTTAGAAGTAATTGCCGCAATGATTTGTTAATATCTTTACACGCTTCAGTAGGTGTCCTCACAAAAATCTGTGGGTTTTTTTTTTTTTTTGCATAAATGGGGTCATATTGTGTTCTATACCTTTTTTTTCTTTTCATGTAACAACAAGTACATATTGGAGATCGTTTAGTCCACAGACTTTACCTCAGTTTTCTAACTGCTGCATAGTAATCCTATGGCATGGATGCAGTATTCCCTTGTTGGTGAACATTTAAGTTATTTTTCTTTATTTATTTACTTGCCATTATCACTTTTCCGAACCACCATCTGCGGTGGAACTTCCACCAATATGCAGATTTTCATAAAACCTTACAGGAAAGACCACTCATTATTCTCGAGGTTGAACCCTCAGATATGAGACTTGCATTATCAACCTCCTGAGTATTTCTTTGTTTGTTTTGTTTTGTTTTTTTGAGACAGAGTCTCACTTTGTCACCCTCAGTAGAGTACTGTGGCATCATAGCTCACAGCAACCTCCAACTCTTGGGCTCAAGTGATTCTCTTGCCTCAGCCTCCCAAGTAGCTGGGACTACAGAGGCCCCACCACAATGCCAGACTTTTTAGAGAGGGGTTCTCACTCTTGGTCAGGCTGGGCTGGAACCTGTGAGCTCAGGCAGTCTACCCGCCTTGGCCTCCCAGAGTGCTAGGATTACAGATGTGAGCCATGCGCCTGGCCTCTCCTGCATTTTTTTAAATAGCTCTAGTTGTAGGAAACTTGCAACTTCATCGTCAGAAACAGATTCTGCCTTCTGGGGCGTACTGCAGAACTCATTTGTGGACAGCCCACTTGTCTTGCCCAGCCCTCTCGTCACATCATTTATTATAACTTTTTCTTGTTGGCCACTGTGTTAACACAGTTCTCTTATTTTATCCTTGAAACAACCCCATAAAGTAGGTGCTGTTATTATTACTACTTGCAGAAGAGGAAACAGACTTTCAGAAATGTTAAGTAACTTGCTCAAACTCACACACCTAGTAAGTAGCCCGGTAGACTTTGAACACAGGTAAGACTGACGTAGGGGTCATGGTCTTATTTTTTCTTACTGCCTTGCTGCCTTCCATTTTTATGCCCCTTGGCACCTGGTACAGCATCTTTGCCCATGGTAGAGCCCCAGCAAATATTACCTGAGGGATATTCTGATGTGGATCTAATATATTCAGCCTGTGAGAATAGCATCAAGGAGGGAACGCATGACGTTAGCCCTTCCTGACTGCCTGGGGCCTGCGTGCCTGCAGATCTGTGCTCCAGCCAGCCGCCTGACCCACCAGAAGAAGGTAAGTACAGAGGATGCAGCCTGCACGAGGGGCACCAGGCAAGGCCATGCCAGCCCTGCCATTAAAGGACTTAATTAGGCTAGTCATTAAGTTCAATTAGGCATCGGCAATGATTGTCCCTTCTAACCCTGTAGTGCCCTCTAAGAACTGGATCCATTCCCAGGCAACCAGCCCAGGAGCTGGATACTATTACAAGTACACTAGCAGCCCTTGCTTGTGATTCCATGGCTAGGCTGAAGTAGAGCACCCTAGAGCTAGGCGCCCCAAAGCACATTAAATACGGTCAGGCGTCTGTCTTTGAGGCCATTTCCTGATCTCATTTGTGAACCACCCTCTTTTCTCACCTTTGAACTGGGAGTCAGGACACCTGTTTGTGCAGTGGGCACAGTGCAGAGCGCTGGGCTGGGGTGGGAGGGGGAGAGGTGCCCCATAGCTTTGTGCAGCTAGCACCACACCCTGGGCTCTGTGTCTTCACCAATAAAACGAGTGCTCTCAAAGGCCTTTGCAACTCAAAAAGTTATGCGTGAACATCTGAAATACACTTTCTAGAAGATTGCTTGAAACAAGTCATTTTAGCCTTTGAATTATTACCTTGGAATGAAACATTTGACAAACATGGAGAGGGGAGGAGACAGGCCTTCCTGGCACAGGGGCTGGGTGTGTGGAGGCACACATGAGCCACCACAGTGTATTAGGATGAGCACACCAAAGTGACCGAAGCCCAGGATTTGTGTAGAGGAGTGGAATGAGATATGGGGGTTGGGCCTTGAACTCCAGGCATGATTTCATATTTTTAGGGAGTAGGAGCCACTGAAGTGTTGACAGGTGTGTGATGACTGGTACAAGGGACACGTTATCACTCTTTGGGATGCTTTTCTGACATGGCATGATCTTGGGGTACTTGCAGATGTAAAAAGAAATGTTAGTCAAATGCTCTTTGTGTAACGTGAAAACTGTTCTCTGCTACTGTACTCTACAATTTTACTCAATTCTAGCACTCTCTACCTGGATGTAGCATCACATCCCACAGGTTGAGAGCTGAGTCCCACAAGACTGGCCCCTATTTCCAATGCCAGGTGAAAGCTACAGGTTGTTTACCTGTGCTGCTGAACCTCTGGCTATAAATTGCATGTTCCCACCACCCCCTTTTCAGGTTTGATTAAATTTGCTAGAGTAACTCGCAGAACTCAGGGAAACCCTTTACTTACTATTACCAGTTTACTAGAAAGCATATTTTAAAGGGGGCAAATGAACAGCCAGATGAAGAGATAGATAGGATGAGATTTGGAAGGGACCTGATTACAGGACCTTTTGTCCCGTTGAAGCTGTGGTGTGCCACACTCCTGTCACGTGGATACGTTCTTGGTCCCCAAACTCCAAGCTCTCAAAACCTATCTTTTTGGGTATTTATGGAAGCTTAGTTTCAAAGCCATGATTGATCAAATCATAGTTCATTGGTGATCAGTTCAACCTCAGCCCCTGTCTTGTCTCAGGAGGTCAGGGAGTGGAACTGAAAGTTCCAACTCACTCATCTCTTGGTTGGTTCCCCTGGTAACCAGCCCTCATCTGGAAACTATCCTAGAGCTCTCAGCCAGAAGTCATTTCATTAGCATACAAAAAGATACTTGTCACTTTGGAGATTCCAAGGATTTTTAGGAGCTGTATGCCAAGAAACCAAATACAGGAGGTCCCCAGGTTACAGTTGTGAAATATTCTTGAGAAGGTCTTTAGGTTGGATTTGTATGTAACTTGGATCCCTAATGAACAGTGCATATATGACAATAATTGTTACTCTTTCTCTGGCTCCAGGCATCTGGACATTTATTAAGCTAAGAACAGAACCCCCCTTGCTTTTCTAGTTCTGTTAAAACATTCCTTCCAGGTTACAAAAGGCTAATAGCAGATAACCCTGGGACCTTTTACAAGGTCTCCAGCAGATGACCTTTGATCTCTGTCAGAGCAGGCCACCACCTCCTGAGCTACACTTGCATCACACCCGAATGGCCTTTAAAAAGGCCCCTTACCCTACCTCTGCACTGCTGCCATTTTCCATTTATGGTGGCAGCCCATCTGGTTGCGGATGCTCTCAATAAACCTCCGCTATTAACTCCATTGGCCTGGTTCTCTGTGACCCTTTTCACCTTTTGACATCTAACCATAAATAAAAATAATAGTAACAGCAGAACTATAATGGCTTGTATGTTATAGAAATAATATACTATAACACTGTAATAACAGTATTAATACCCCCATACTGTAATAATAAATTATAAGAACTATTATGCTCTTTTAATCTGAGCAAACCATAAAAACAGACTCACATACAAAGTTGAGATAGGAGAAATTTCAAAGAAGAATTTTTAAAGGTTAACACCTAATGTTGCATCAAGGTCTTGCTTATGGAAAGGGGCATCTTTGAGGCAAGAAGATCGCCTAAGATAGATCAGAAGATAATGGAGGTGGTGCTGGAGAGGATGGAGTCCTCCATCCTGATTTAATTCTGTTGCTGGAGGAGGACAGCCTACTGCTGAGGTCGTTTTCTTGAGAAAGGTATCTGGTGCTGTTTACCCAGCTGCTTTTTTTTTTTTCTCATACAAAGTGGCCTCATAGCTGATGTGCTCAATAACTGCTCGGTAGCCTTTGTAAACTCCTCAATGTTAGGATCTTGCTCCTCAAGCTTAGCAGATCCTGCTTCAATAGATGAAAGGCTCCAGCTAGTTCTTTTGTCATCAACCTTCTTGGCCCTGGATCTTCTGATTCTTCATGTTCTTGTGTTTCTGTCACCTGCTTCTCTATCTATGATAGACTGGCTACTAGGTAAAGGTGCTACGCCACCTACACCATGCATTATGTGCATGGACGAAACTAGCTGGAGAATTACTAATTTAATTATCTAGTTAGAAATTATCCTTATGGGGATCCTTGAGGGCCCATTGGTAAATGTGGAATGCCATAAATCATGTTGTCTGTAACTGGGGACTGCCTGTATTTATAGATGACCCTTGAAAAACATAAGTTTGAGCTGCCAGGAGCCACTTATATGAGGATTTTCTTTTTGCTTCCTCCACCCCTGAGACAAGACCAAGCTCCCTCTTCTTTCTCTGGATTGACTTCCATTTAATTAATAGTAACTATGTTTTTTCTTCCTTATGATTTTTTTAGTAAAATTTGCTTTTCTCGAGCTTTATTGTAAGAATACAAATATATATGCTGTACAAAATGTGTGTTAATAACTGTTAATGTTATTGCTAAGGCTTGCAGTCAACAGTAGGTTGGCTATTAGTAGATAATTTTTTGCTGAGTCAGCATTTATAGGTGGGCTGGGCATGGTGGCTCACACCTATAGTCCTGGCACTTTGGGAGGCTGAGGCGGTTGGATTGCCTGAGCTCACAGGTTTAAGACCAGCCTGAGTCAGAGCGAGACCCATCTCTGAAAATAACATGACGTTGTGGCAGGCTCCTGTAGTCCTAGCTACTTGGTAGGCTGAGGCAAGAGGATCACTTGACCCCCAAGAGTTTGAGGTGAGACTCTATCTCACACACACACAAAAAGTTATAGGTGAGTCTTTGACTACATGATGGGGGGTCAACACCCATCACCCCCATGTTGTTTAAATGTCAGCTGTATTAGATGAAGATTAAATATATTTTTCTCATAAATCACAATAACACACTCTTCTTAAGGGCTCTTTCATCTCCATTCTTTATGGTGGATGTTCTCTATTTAGGCTGGACAAAGTTGTCAAGAGGTTCTGCTCATCTTTTCTCCCCTGAGTTTGACACCTTTTTGTCTGGTAGATATTGGCAGGGTCTCTCATTCCTGTCCTGAGAATTGTGCTCGTCTTGTATCTATTTCAAACCATTGCTTTCTCTTCTGAGACCATATAGTAAAGTTAATTAATTATGATTATGTGTGGTTGGTTTTTCCATAGGAAATATTCCTTCTTGACGAGAATGAGTTCTCATTTGCCACTAGATGTGCTATTTAGTTGGAGTTGCATCCATCTGCAAGCTATAGTAAACTCCCATCAGTAGAGGCTTAATCAGAAAGGCGTTTATCTCAGAAAATAAGAGTTCTGGGGCTCAACAGCCCCACTGAGCCAGGAGGGGTGGCCTCTATCTTTCTGCCTACGTCATTGTGCTTGTGCCTGATGGTTGTGTGATGGCTGCTGTACCTCCAGTCTCATCTAGTGACTTCCGAATCTTAGCTTGAAAATAGGAAAGAGATTGGTATCTACACCAAGTCATTCCCCCTTCCTCTTTTTTCCCCAAGTCTTTCATCTTCCTACATCCCTTTCCTATTAATCCAATTGTCTTGGGGGACACTGAAACCACCTAAAATAATCTATTTCCCCAGCCTCTCTCACCTTGAGGGGTAGTTGTATACATTTCTGACCAATGAGAAAGAGGTAGCACCCCTGAAGAGCACATTGCCCTCCCTCATTTACAAAAAACCATTTCTTGCTAGTAAGACCCCTTCACTTTCACCTTCATGTCATTCTCCCTTTTTCCTGCCTGGAAAATAGGTGATCCCTGTCATGTGATGTGGAGGGTTAGGTATGCTAAGTAGCACAGAAATAATTTCACCTAATTCTAGAAGCTTCCCAGAAGTCCAGAATCCTTCAGAAAGGATTTGAAAGTCCAAAAAAGCTGCTGTTTGGAGAGGGATGAACAGAAGTGTCTGAAATGAAGGAAGAGAGACAAGAGGCAGAATAAGTAAGCCAGAATAAGGAAATGGGGGGGGGGGGAATGAGACTGGTAAATGCTGAGAAAGCTGCGGGCAAGTTAACTCTAGCAGAAAGTAGTGGCCAGCTAGTCGTGAAGCCGTGTAAGCTGGCCAAAATGTGTCTCTGTTTGGACAGGAGTCTGTAGATGGGGGCCGGCAGAGCAGGGCAGGCAAAGGACAGGCTGCCAGATGTGCTACCGAGGGTGGCCCAGGCAAGTGCAGCAGGCAGTTTACATGAGTTACCCAACAGCTTGCAGTGAGTGAATGGGGAAACTCTGATCTGAACCCAAGCCCTCTGTCCTAGTCCATTCCTGCCACTGTAACAGAGTACCACAGACTGGATCATTTATGAATAATAGAAGTTTATTCCTCACAGTTCTGGAGGCTGGGAAGTCCAAGATCAAGGCTGCTGCAAGTTTGATGTCTGATGAAGGCTGCTTTTTGCTGCCAAGATGGTGCCGCCTTGCATGTTCTCATGTGGCAGAAGCCAGAAAGGCAAAAGGGCTTAAGCAAGTCCCTTCCAGCCCATTGATAAGGCACTGATCCCACCTGTGAGGGCTTAGCTTTTATGGTCCAGTTACCTGCTAAAGGCCCCATCTCTGAGTACTGTTGCATTGGGGATTAAGTTTCAACACAATTATTGGTGGGGGCACAAACATTCAAACCACAGGACTCCTGATTCCAGAGCCCATGCTCAGAACCACTGGTTTCAAGCAAGCTGTTTAAGTTGGGGCCCAAGACCAGAGCTTAGCATGCACACCTTGGCTGGCCTGATCTTAAGTGATTGAGCCTGTGGCTCTTTAAGTCCTCTCTGACCTGGAGAACAGAAGGATGGGTTTGTGAGTTGCCCCTGTTTGGAGGTTTGGAGGGTTTAGCAGGTCTAGGCAGATACTATCTTTCCAGCTGCTTGGAGGGAAAGGAAAGAAAAGACTTGCATTAAACAACAAGAAAATAATTGAGTATGTTAGGAGAAGGTTAACTATTGAGGAGAGGAGCATAAAGGGAAAGTAGCATTTCTCTGTGCAATTGGAAAAATTATAGCAGATTTTAACAACAGCTAAGAAAGGAGAAGGAAGAGCCAAGGAGGAAATTGCCTTAAATTCTTAAGTAGGAAGAGTTTGGGTTAACTTTATTATTCCTAAAAATGGCTGAAAAGGGAAGAGGCCAGTAGGCCACCTCTCTCCCTCCCTTTCTCTTTGTTTTCCTCTTCCCCTGTTGATTTTGCCAGCCCCAAACCAACACATTACACTGTCTTGATTGAAATTTTAGGGCTGGATAAACCAGTTGCTGGGAACCGGCTGCTTGGGGATTGTCAGAGTAGAGAATAGTAATCATGGGGCACAGCTGGGGATGGGAGCCTGGACTGGGGGAGGCAGACTGGGTGAACAGGCACAGAGCTGGGGAGCAACCCAAGAAGTCCTGGAATCTGGCCTCTTTGGTTTGGAGATGAGAACTAGGCAGGTTAAGTGCCTCTGAGTTATAGAATCATAGAGTTAGAAAGGCCCTTAAATGTCACCTTGCCCCACTGCCCAAGGTCGTACAGCTAATTAGTGTAATAGGATGTGCTTCTCATTGTACAGCCATGCCCATTCTCAAACCTTGAGAGCTGTAAGCATTTATCTCAAGTTCATGAAAAGGCCATGCACTATAGTATTTGTGCAAGAGCGAGTCTGTTAGAATAAAATTGTCTTTACTGCTATCCTCCGGGACCCTCACAGAAATGAGATGTTGATCATATGAAGCAATCTTATTGAACAAAAAAACTTTCAAGGAAAAAAGTTTTGTCCCCAGAGCCAGCCAGTCTATGCTAAGGGGGACTTGTCTTGCAGTATGAGCAGCTAAAAGCCAGGAGGGAATGATCAGAGATGGCAGCCATTGGTTAGAATTCTACCAACTTAAATGATCTCCTTGTTCTCCCTTTGATGGATCTAAAATGCATCTGTGAACATCACACCCACTTCTTTCCTTTTCTTTTTAGCCTCTATTGAGAACTTACCAAAAGCAGTTTTAATATAGATGAAGCCGGTTGGGCACACATAGGTATAAATATGCATGTGAATTGGAGGTCCCTCACATGATCTGAGTTTTTTCCGACTTAATTGGTTAGTCAGTGACTATTTTTTTTTTTCTTTTTTTGTAGAGACAGAGTCTCACTCTCTCGCCCTCCATAGAGTGCTGTGGAGTCACAGCTCACAGCAACCTCCACCTCTTAGGCTTGAGTGATTCTCCTGCCTCAGCCTCCCAGGTAGCTGGGATTACAGGCGCCCGCC
>CAUYRH010103275.1:0-38275 GCA_963574655.1 Perodicticus potto | reverse complement strand
GCTGTACATGTTGGGTGCTGGATTTTTTTCCATGTCTTTAAGTCTTCCATAAATCCAAAAATATATATATATATATATATATAGATAGATAGATAGATATATTTAATACTATAAATGCTGTTCATATAAATAACTTCCATTTAAGTATATAGGTAAGTATGGATTATTTTATACACATCTTCATCTAAATACAGTAGAACTTCCATACCTTATTACCTTCCTACTTTGAGCACCTCCTTAAGTTGACCTAATTTTCAGAGACATGCACCACCTATATGTATCAGTACAATAAGCCTTGTTCCTTATTTGATCACCTCTGTATGTTGACCAGATTGTTAAAGTACCTTGGGTGGTCAACTTACAAAGGTGCTATTATTATACTTATTTTTCAAGAAAGACCAGGTATGGTGGCTTACCCCTATAATCCTAGCACTTTGGGAGGCTGAGGAGGGAGAATGGCTTGAGGTTGGCCAGGGGTTCCAGAATAGTTTGGGCAAGACTGAGACCCCCATCTCTACAAAAAAGTTAAAAAAAAAAATTATTCAGGCATGGTGGCACACAACTGTAGGTACTTGGGAGGCTAAGGCAGGGAAGTTGTTTGGGCCCAAGGGTTTCAGGTTGCTGTGAAATATGACAATGCTACTGTACTTTAGCCCTAGCCTAGGCAACAGAGCATGACCAAATGTCATTGAAAAATTCACCTCCTCAGACCACTCAGTTCAGTGACAAAAACCAAACCAGTAAGATTCTATTCTAGACTCTTTCCAAAAATGCTTTAGAATCTATTGTTCATTTTGAGGGTACATTTCAACAACATTTTGTTTTTCACTATGCAGCAGAAAAATAATTCAAATATAAAGATTAAAGTTACCATTAACTAATTTAAATAGAATCTATTAGACAAATTTTGTTGTGTTTCTTCTCAGAAACATTCATGAGCAATTTAGTAATAATCCTAAGGGTTTCTATGTTTTCCATCCTTCACTAAAATCTAGTACACCACAGATATTATAAGGAAATCTGGGGTAGGAAGAGGAAATCTATATTCCCTCTATAGCATTCTTTCTCTCTGTGTCATGTTTAAAAGTTGTGTATCTATAAGAATGAAGTGTTTTCTAGCACCAGAAGTTTAATAAACTGAGACCGTACGTGACCCATTCTATGTGGCTTCTATTCTACAGTGACTAAGCCAGCCATGAATGAACTCCACCATACAGATCCTGAATTAATTACACTGCTTCTCAGAGTTGGAAATTTCTGAGCTGGGGGTAGGATCAGCCAGCAAATTCTTTTGTTTCCTGGACTTGAATAGACAAAATGACTGCTGAAGAACAGCTGAGGAAAATGTTTGAATTCTACAGTGTAATTTTCATAATTGCTCATTATGAAAATACTTTAGACATCAAGCCAAAGCCAAAATAATCCCATTGAAACTGGCCTAGTTTGATTTAGGACACAAATTTTGTGATCAGACTCTATGAGCTCTCAAATAGGATAGGCTCTTATTCCTCTAATTAAATCAATGAAGAAAAAATATCTATAGGAGACTGCGGTACATGTAATGTCAGAGCTCTTACAACACCTGGTGATGCCTGTTCCAAATCTATATATTCTATTTAATAGAGTCAAAGTCAGTCCTAGGTCAAATGCACCATTACATATATCTCACTGGAATAAATAGTGATTTGTGAACAAATTTCGCCTAAGGGGGTAAGTGCAAACATTCTTTCAGAATGACTTATTCATAGGTTCCTTCTTATTACTTTATAATAGCATCTAAGATAGTGGTCAGCAAAATATGGCTGTTTCGCAAATAAAGTTTTATTGGAGCACAGCCACAGCCATTCATGTGTGTATCATCCTATGGCTGCTTTCTGGCCACAGGTTGAGTAGCTGTAGCAGAAACTGTATGACCTACAAAACCTAAAATATTTATTGTTTGGCTCTTTACTGAAAATGTGTGCTGACTCCCACCTACTGGGGGCCAATTAGCCACGGGGTGGCAATAGGGAAGAGATGTCACGTGGCCAAACTCAATATGGTGGGGGAGGCAGTCAGGCAGCAATAAGCCACATAAGCACTTGCTTCGTCACTATTGCCCATCTTTCTCAGTTGAATTTTCCAACAGCTTTGGAAACTCATGAGCTCTGCTAGATCGAGTCCATGTGATTTTACCAGGGAGATCACACTAACATAGTATCTGGTCATTTGGTGACATTCAAGACAAACTCAGCATTCATTTATTCATTTGACCGAGTACATACTATGTACATGGGACATAACAATGGTGAAGAGACTTTGTCTTGCATTCACAGAGCTAACAGTTCAGTGGGGGAGGCAGGCATTCTTTAGATAATAATACATATCTAAGTAAAATTGCAACTGTAATCACTGGTGTAAGAAGGAAGCCATGGTTCTGAGAGAGTATAAAATATGTGTCTGAAGTCAGGGAGGACTTCTTGAAAGAAGTGTCACTAAAGCTGAGGGCTGAGTGGGAGGGGTTGACTGAGTGGAGAGAAGAGGGAAAAGGAGAGAGCAGAGCACAGGACAAGGCCTAGGAGTAAGAAGGAGATGGTGAGCGTAAGTGACTAGTAAGTCCAGCACATTTGGAACAGAAAGAGTGAAAAGGAAGGGGCATGAGGTGAAATTTTCAGCCAAACCAAGCCTTGGATTCCTCTAAATGAGCTTTGAATTATTCTGCAGGCATATTTAAACCCAATAATCCCTGGGTGACAGTTTTTCCTCTTCCAACTACTACTGTCCTCCATGATCAGTGTTTCTTTCTTTTTAATCCTGAGCCAAACACACAGCTCTGTTTTAAATATTCACTGAGTCTTCATTACCATATTCAATGAACAAAACACATAATGGAAAACATGGCAAAAGAATCGACTAAGCAGCTTTTTCTAAACATATTAAACACATGAAAAGACAATCATGTGCTGCCTCCATTGCTCTTTCTGCCTGGGGAAGTGATTACTAGGAATGGTGAGTGGGGAGGAATATTCATATAGCCATGGGCTGCTTCCTGCTGGTATCAGCACACTTTAGAAAAACTTCAAATACACTACTTGGTGTACTGCTTTGTAGTTGAAAGAGAAGGCAAGTCACCAGTGGAGACTACTGAAAATTGAAGGTAACACAGGGAAGTGAAAATAGACCTAGGGATCTTGAGAAGTGTGAGCAGCAGCGCCCAGAAACAAGACTGGGAGCCGAGAGGACGAGTGAATTACAGCCTGGCCACTTTTAAATTACTTAACTTTTTTGAGTTCTTTTTTTTTTACAGAGTTATGAGGAATGAATGGAGATACTAAAAGATTCTAAGATCTAGTAGGAGTTCTGATATAATTTTCTTCCTTTCCCATATAGTCTATTTCAAGTATGGCAGAAACAGAGAAACCAAGGAAAGGCAAGAGAAGACATAGATAAGGAAGTAAATGTGAAAAAAGTCTTATTTGCAGTTAATAGTAGGTGGCTTTGTAAACTTTATTGATTTTTTATTCTCTAACCTAATGGTTCTAAGTCACTAACACCTTAAAATGACCTCATTCCCAACCCTCCTAGATAAGTAGGAAAAACACATAAGATTGAAGGTAAAGATATACCTTTGATTATGAAATCAAAGGTTAGTCTGGATAATAATTAATGACAATCTGAGAATATTTATAAATTAAAAAACAGCAGCAATAAAATGGCTTAGCCTGATACCTCCATAATACACACACCCACACACGCTCACTTGATTAAGCATGTCTTTGGTAATCATTGAGACTGATTTTAAGGGAAAGATTAGCAATATCAATGGCAGATCCTTTCTACATATAATTCTCATTTTGAATCTCCGAATTAAGAAGACTAAAAATACCTTAGACACAGAATGGCTAAAAGAACCACTTCAAATGTTTTACTGTGCCACTCTCATCACCATTTAAATAAGGAAATTATAACTTAAGTATTATGTACATTGTAGCTGGTAGCAAAACATTAAGTACTTTAAAAACAGCCATGTCAGAGGTCTGAGAAGGAGCCCAAGGTTGCTAAAGATTTGTTTCTCCTTCTTTGAATTGATAAAAGGTATTCAGAGTGCAGTCACCTGGTGAGGTTGGTACCAGAGGTGGAAACATAGGCGCCTGGCTTCCCTACGTGAAGAATGGAACCAGGCTGGGCAGACGACCTTTTAGACAGAGCTAAGAAACAAAACTCTAAACTACATTTAAACACTTAAGAAAGAAGCCAGTTGCTGACTCTGGATGGTTTTATTTAAATTTAGCTAATTAAAAACAAACCAATTCATATAAATAAAATTTGGGTAAACAAGTTTCTTTGTGGGCCTAGCCTCGGCATCATCAGAACCAGGCGGTTAATGTTTCTTCAGTTATAACCTAACAGCAAGTCACTCTGGCCACTTGCTCATAGTTTTAGGGGGAGTTTCCCCAGCTTTCACGTTTAGGACATCTTTCAGTTTTGTTTCGAAATTTACTCACCAATATTTATAGTATCAGTTGGCATTCAACTTACAGCAGTGTACTATGGTAATAAAATGGCTATAGAATTTTGGACATATCTTGAAAGAACTGGCCACATTTTAAAGACCACATGGTTACGAAAAAAGGGCCTTCATCGAATGGTAATGCCTCGGTAGAGAGGTTGTACAAGAGGTTGTCCATAAGATTGAAGGTAAAGCTGTACCGTTGATTACCGGTTATTCTGGACAATAACTAATGACATCTGAGAATATTTATAAATTAAAAAATAGCAGCAACATAATAGCTTAGCCTGACACTTCCCTAACACACACACGCATGCACACACGCACGCACGCACGCACTCACGGTTAAGAATTTCTTTGGTAATCATTGTGACTGATCACCTCTATAGGCTTATTGAGAAGGAGCTGGGCAAACTCATCTCCAAGTTCTCCCAACCCTGATAATGTTTTTTTCCTAAGAATCTCTTTTTCCCAACAAATCAGGTCCTTCTCTTCATGTCCTATACCATGTACCATTTTACTTTTTGGTATGTTATTTGGTAACCATGTTTTTAACACATAAAATACTTTTTTTTTTAAATAGGAGAGTATTGAAATGATTACACACTTACCCTAGAGAATGCATTGATTTAGAAAGAAAAATATTTTTTGTCTTACCACCATTATTGTCTACACAACTCTGCTTTTAATTGTGTTTGAAATATACTCCCCAGGTTTGATTCTCATCTTTTGAAATCAAGTCTACGTGATGAGGTAATCTGTAAATTTTATTGCAGTCTCTTCCAAGAAGGAAAGAAATGCAAATAAATGTTCTTCTACTGTTAACAATGAATTACTTGGTCACATATTCTAATACTTATTTCATTTCTAATTCTGAACTTTCAGAGCCTAGTAAAGTGATATATACTGATCTACCCAAATGGTTTCCAATACCTTTTATTTTTCTCTTTACCTTCTTAAAACTTTTCTTTTCTTTTTTCTTTCTTCTTCTTCTTTTTTTTTTTTTTTTTTTGTCATCCCTAGTAGAGCAACCTCAAACTCAAACTCTTGGGCTCAAGTGATTCTCTTGCCTCAGCCTCCCAAGTAGCCGGGACTATAGGCAACTGCCATAATGCCCAGCTATTTTTAGAGACAAGGTCTCACTCTGGCTCAGGCTGGTCTGGAACCTGTGAGCTCAGGCAATCCACCCGCCTCAGCCTCCCAGAGTGCTAGGATTATAGGCATGAGTCACCGTTCCCAGCCAAAAGTTTTCAAAACAATATTATATTTTTAACTTGGTAAGGTAAAAGAATTTACAGAACAATGGTGAATTGTGATTAAATACTGCAGAGGCCACAATCATGAACTTTAAGATAATAAATAGATATTTTTTTCTGAGTCAAGGACAGTTCTCATGGCTTCCTGCCAGTGTTGTAGAGTCCAGACAAGTGGTCAATGCTTCTTGTTATCTCTGGGACCCTTCTGGATCCCTAGTGAAGGCCTATAAAGTGAGAGGGGACAGAGAAGCAAGAAGGACGCAAAAGAAATTGGTTAACTAAATATCCAGTACTAGGAGAATAGTTGTATAAATAATGGTTCCTCCATGCAATGAGGTACCTTTTTATGCACCCATTAAAAATCGTGGTATGGAAGACAATATAACAGATACCAGGGGAGAAGAAAGTCTAGGAGAAACTACACAAAACGGTCAAAGGTAGAAATCTCAGCACAACTGAGTTAAAGGTAAATTTTTGTATTCTTTGTGCTTGTTTCTCCATTTTCAGTGCTGAATAAAATAAAGAAAAAATTTTATTGTCTAAAAAAGGGAAATGCTGACAGAAAGTGGAAAAGAAAAGGAAACAATAACAACCCTAATAAAGCACTCATAATCAGGAAAGTGTTAGCACTTGTGCAATGTCCTGCTGATGGAGAAAGTGCTTATGCTTGGCAGTTGGTGCTTTGTATTATAGAACTGACAAATCTCTACTTTAGAAACTATAGCCTATGCATGAGAGGGAGCACTCTCTATTAAAGGCTAAAATCAAAAATACTCTTGATCCAGGCCTCAGCATGCAGCTACCACCAAGCAAAACTATTATCATTTCTTATAACTGAAAGTAATTATGGTGTCTGTGGTACTGCATAAAGTCTCCGATAACACTAATAAAAAAATACATCCTTTATTTTTTTTCAAATTAACAGTCTGTTAGGCCAAAAGCCTTGAGCCCATTCTTTAACTGTAACTCCATCAACAGGGCAGTTCTGATCTAGACATGAGACCATCTGGATCAGGAAACATCCCACTGAAAGGTTCAATAGTTTAAAAAAAAACCAAGACTCTTATATTTAGCTGCTACAAAAACCCTTGGACACTTGTTTGTGCACCCTTCCTAGGATGAGAACTCCTTTTCTATAATAAAAAATTTCCTAATTCTCCATTGATGGTTGTAGCTTTTCCTATTCATTGACAGAAGATAACCACAAAAGCCTGTAACAAATTCAGAAAATTTTCAAGTAGCTTGCTTGTATGCTGTAAATCACAACAGTACCCAACAGAGTTCTGTACATACACCACATACTCAATTTCTCAGGCTTTGGTATATGGATCAGAAGGCCCTTTTAACAACTATAAAAGCTTCCAGAGATTTTGGCCTCACAGGCTGAGAACCACTATCATGAGGCAAATATTCTGTAATAGACCAAGACTATAATCCCAAAAACTTTATCATTCATTGATCATCCTTAGAAATACATCTATCAACCATCTGCATTCACACACTTAGGAAAGAAATACACAGTTTTATGGTAAGCTGCTAGGCAGGGGATATGAAAACAGCCATGAATGAGTCACAGGCCGTGGGCACCAAAGTGTGTATGGCACTTCTGAGCTGAAGGGCTTCTCCTGCTGGCTCTGTGACAAGAGGTTCAGCAAAAGTAGGGATGTGAGATCCCTGATGGGGGGGGGGGGGGTTCTTTTTAAAAAATACCCGGGGTATAGCTGCCTTCTCTTTCCTTATAAAGCCTTCCTATGTCAAAAGGCTATCCACCCTCACCCCCAGCAAAAACAGTGGCAGCCCCTAAATGCCAAAAGAATAATTGTCTGGGTTTTGCATGCTGAAATTGACTTGGCAAGCTCTCTACCTCGCAAAGAACACAAAGAGCTTAGTTTAGTCTGCGTGTAAGGCTTCACGATCATTACCAAAACATCCAGAGCAACATGCTTAAGGGAGGGCAATGACTCTTTGTTTCCCCCCTTAATTGTAAACTTCTGACATCCATTTATTTACTTATAGCTCCTAGCAGCAGCCACCCTCCTTGGTCAACACAAGCTCTTGGCTGCCCTGGGTGCTTTCTAACAAAGGGCTACATGGAACCACACACAGTGGGCACAACCCCCAAGCTCAATCTGTTTTCTCAGTCCACAGACTCCAGAGTGTCTGTGGTCCAGATCTATGTAATAGTACTGGGAAATGTTCTGGGTAAACCACTCCCCTCTTTTAAGAGCATAGGGAAAGTAGACTTTCATAGAGAAGAGTGGGACTTTGGAAAAGGCCTGGGCAGCCCTTCCTATTGGAAGACATGAGGAGAAACCTTGTATCATTCTGAGGAACCCAGGACTTGACCCAAACTCATAATGTCTAGCTGGAGCCACACTAGCTATGGCAAGAGTTCATCCTTTTGTGTGTGGTTTCCTTGATGCTTTTTGTTGATCCCTGATAACTTTGACTTAAGCAGACCAGCTTTATAACAACTCCTTCCCTGCTGCCGAGAATGAGCTGAATAATGGAGAGCAGTGAAGAACCTGAATTTAATTTACACAGTGCGTTAATTTCAGATTTGACCAAACCCAGGCATTTGTCTTTTTTCCTTCCTGGTGATCTCTCTGTGTTATAGTCTCTTCTGACCACTTCATGATGCAGATCTTTGGAGAGAAGGGTTCTGGGCACCTTAATTTGCCTGATATAGTGAAAGCTATACCTTAACTGCTGAGGAGATCTCTCTCCCAGCGGTACAGAATATTATTCCCACTGAGAAGCAATGCAGGCATTAGAAAGGCTTGCAAAACAGGGTGGGTTCTAAAGCCAGTTGGAATTCCTGTTCTGCCACTTACCAGCTCTCTGGCTTGGGACAGATTGATATAACCTCTTCAGGTTTAGGGTATTTTAACCCATAAAGTATAGATTAATTATGACAATCTGCTTCTCAGTTATTTTCAATACCAAAGAAATAGTGCATGTAAAGTCCCTTAGCACAATGCCTGCAGATAGTAAGTTCTGTGTTGCTGTTGTGTTAAAGAAGGATTTTAAAAGTCTTGCTTGGTGGAACAGACAGGCCAGTGAGAGCTGGGGTGAGTATACCCCTCTGAATCAGCAGCATTCGTTTGGAATGCAATTGTTTGGAATGGTTCTAGCCAGTTTGGAACAAGAATCACTTCATATCAAGCACCTCCAAATTGGCAGAATCATAGTTCTCTATCACCTCTCTGCTAAACAACGGGCACCAGTTCTTAGCTAAATCCCAGTTTCTTCAGTTTGCCAATCACCATCTCAGGCACAAAGTAACACACTCTAAAAATACTTGTTTAGCTCTGACTAAAAGAATTCCCTTCCTTTGACGAGGTAGGGCTGAGTAATGCACTCTCCTCATGATGCTAAAAACGCATTAGTTATTTTCTTATCTCAGTTGATGTCCCAAGAAGGAAGGCATGTCTGCTCAACCAAGAGATACAGTTGTATCATTCTGATATCTCCATTAGGATGAGGTATGAGTTCCTGTTATACACCAGGTACTGGGTATGACACTTTATGTGTACAACCTCAATCCTCCCAACAACTCTGTAAGGCACTGAGCTCTGAAGTAACTTGACCCAAATTGGACAGCAAACAGTGAGAGCGGCAGGACTATACGTCAGCTGGGAGGGCTCCAGAGCCTGGGTTCTTTCTTCTGTTGTATACTATACTGTTTCTTACAGCTTTGCTTACTTTTGGATAATAGAAAAGAGACTGAAGCTCCAGGATATCAAAAAAATTTGAAATGTAACCAAAGTGGATGGAATATTTAAAACAAAAGCCCTAAGTTATACATCCAAATGTATAATTCTGCCAAAGGTTTACCTTATGAAACTTATTCTTAAAAAGTGTCATGGCTGACTATGTTTTAGAAATGTCTTCAAAATTCCTTCAAAGGCCAATCCCATTATTTTGAGGTCACAATTGGTTCCTTTGACCGAAGATGGTATTAGCTGACCCAAACTCTTATTTGATTCACTAGATTTGCTTCCAAGGAACTTTTCCCTACAGTCAGCAATCAAATTCACCTTTAGAGAAGCAGGCTTTGCCATGGCCGAGGGACAGTTCAAAGTAGACAACTCCAAAAGTGGAGTTCCAAAATTGTTCTAAGCAGTGCAATGTTGTTAAAATGAGAGCACAGCCATTTCTTGCTCCTTGAAATCATTTTCTCTCTTGACTCCTAGAACACAGCTCCCTCCTCTGTTTCTCTAATTCCCAAAACATGGTGCCTCTTCCACCCTTCTTTTCTTCTCCCCGTCCATCGTACCCCTTTTCTTTATGAAAACTACTTCTTGAAATGTTTGTATATCTACTACTATGTCCCTGGTACTTTCTTTTAAATCCCAAATATTGGTGCCTTTCCCCCCCTTCTTCCACCCTGCAACTCGTACTCCTTTTATTTTATGAAAACTACTTCTTAAAGTGTTTATGTCCCTGATACTGTCTTTTAAATCTTTTATCATGAACATCTCCAAACATATAAAAAGCAGAAAAAGAATAAAACCCACGTACCCATCACCCATCTTTAGCCACTCTCAATATTTTGCCATACTTATTTATATCTACTCCTAATTTCATTTTTCCTGGAGTATTTAAAAGTAAATCCCACGACAACATATTCATACTTAAATACTTCACTGTGCGTTTAGAAAAATGAAAAGGATATTCTTACATGTAAGCACAATGCCATCTAACAAGATAAAAATAACTTAATATCATCTAATATATGGTCCACATTCAAATGTTCTTGGTCTTCTTTTCTCATACTGCAGGGATAAACACACCAGCAACTACCTGGGCAACTTTATTTTCTTTTTTTTTTTTTAAATTAAATCATTGCTGCATACATTAGTGCAATCAAGGGGTACAATGTGCTGATTTCATATACAATCTGAAATGTTTTCATCAAACTGTTTAACATAGCCTTCATGGCATTTTCTTAGTTAATGTATGAAGACATTTGTATTCTGCATTTAGTAAGTTTCACCTGTACCCTTCTAAGATGCATCATAGGTGTGGTCCCACCAATTATCCTCCCTCCACCCAACCTTCCATCTGGGCAACTTTCATTGCCTTGTTGATAAATGTCAAGGTTTTATCTCATTTATACCTTTTCCTCTTCTGAAAAACACCTCATAAATGTGCAAATGTAATATATAAATCAAATACTATTTTTTCTAAATTCAAAAAATTTATCATTACATATATTTTCCTACATTGTTAAATTCTCTTTGAAAAGTTGACTTTTACTAGCTGCCTAACTGGCCATGGACTGTATGTACAGATATTCTAGGATCAACTTAATTATTCCCTATATTATTTCTTGGAAACTTGGTTGTTTCTTTATTATAAACAGCCCTATGATGAGTAACCTAAAGGCATTCAGGGTGACCTATTGTTACTGAAAGTGAGAGCAAGATGGTTCAGAAAGATAATAAAAATTTGTAGGAGATTTTGGGTACCGTGAAAGGTACATTTTTATCTTTTAGGATTTATGTCTTTCCAACGCTGGAAGAGGTAGGGTTTGGCCTGTAAACAAGGAATGTTGCAATGGAAACAGCAACAGAGCTGTAGGCAAGAGACCTGCCTTCTGGTGCTGGCTATGGGTGTGACCATAGGCACATCGGGTAACCTTGCTGGGTCTTGGTTATAGTATAAAGGGATTGGACAAAACTGGCTCCGAGGACCGAATGAACAAAAATTCAAAGAGAATAGAAAGGTTAAGTGACTGGCTCAATATCACTGTACTTCTAAGAAAAACCAGAGAGTGAAGTTGGAAGAAATACGGAAAATGATGTAGTTGAAAACTGTTAGAAAAATCATATGATTTTTTGATAGCTCTGAACTAGGGCTGGGAGTGTGACATTTAAAAATGCATTTAAAGTTAACTTGAACTATATGAAAATAATTTTCTTTTTCTGCTCTATTCCACAAAGATCTGGAAAACATTCTCAGCCCTGTTTCAACCTTAAATGAGAAAAGAATCTTTAAAGAGCCACTGATTTGTAATGGAAAACTTGGATAAATCAACTATTTATACTCTCAGATTTTTATATTTCTTTTTGTCCTTTCTTCACAACACACAGCTAAGAAAAGCCATGATGTAAGTCTGCTCTATTAGACTCCATCAGCAGGCTGTTTATTCTGTATCTACAGCCTAGCAGCTTCTCTGCAGCACTTAAGGAACAAGAAACCAAAGAGCACTTTCAAACTAAAGAGAGTGTGAATGTCAATTAGTTTAGCATGCATGTGGAGAGAAAGAAGTCAAAATAGCTAGTTTTTCATCTCTAGTCCAATGTTCATTAGCTAGAGTTACTTAAGCTTTCTGCATCTCAAATTCTTCCTCTGCAAAACAGGGGGAATAATTACCTGTCTATTGATGCATCAGGCAACGTACACATGAAAGGTATCATTATAAGCACTCATCTGACAAACTAAACCGGAAGAAGTCTTCGTTAAATGCCTGCTATCAAATTTCCAAATCTATACTTAAAATTCCATCTGAGACCCAGTATCAGAAGAACCGCTAACATCCTCCCTGGGCCTATATTCTCATAAGTCATTGCTTTAGTTGTGTTTAATATTTGGGAAGTTATGCTCACCTCCATGCACTTCTTTAAGAGAGACCCCAGCCTAATGAAGAGTGGGCCTACTGGTTGAGTTTGTGTGTTGGGTGCAGGAGACTGAAACTAGGTGGTGTGAGGAATGGGTGACGAAATTGAGTGTGTTAAATGTAATAAAAAGACTAGAGTCCTTTCTGTTAAAGGACTACACTGTGGCAGGAAGAGTAGTTTTGCCTGACTTAGCCCTGGAGGCAGAAATAGGATAAAGGAACTGAAGCTCTTGGGAGCTGCATTTTAGCTCACAACAAAGAAGCACTTTGGACACTTACAGCTGTATAACGAATGAGCAGGTGACAATGGAAAATATTGCGGGCCTGGTACTGCAGGGGATGATGATAGGACTACCAACGCTGCCTTCTAAAGCTCATAGTTGATTCTTTTCTTCCTGTGACACTGACTTTTAGGACTCAGAATCCTGGGGCACAAGGACCTGAATCACACATTTCTCACTTTCCATTTCCTCCTCTAAAGCCTTGTTCAAGCCCTATAAGGAAAAAGACCATGAAGGAAGTGTTTCAATGATTTTTACTGAAAATGGGAGAAAAAGATAAAGGGGACCCACTGCTAAATTAGGTTATTTGGTTTTCAATTTTGTCTTTTTTCAGCCATCAGATAGCTTTACTGGTAGCTGGCTGAATTTAGTGTCTTCAAATGAGGGTGACTATGGCAGTAAAAGGAAACTTTTTTTGTTCAAGAGCAAGACTAAATTAAATACCCAATAAGATTTTTTTCCCTAATCTGGCCATGCAAGCACAACCTGGCTGTTCTGCAACTGAGCACTGTTAACATCTATTTATAGCTAGTATTTTCATAGATGAATCACATTTACCATAAGTCAGTTAATATTAAAGGGCCCAACCAGCTCTGTTGAGAACCCCATAATCTTACTACATCTCTTTCCATTCCCCTGTCAGCGAACTAAGTTTAGCATACGTGGTTCCGTGTAAAGATAGGAAGAATGCAATGGAAGTGCAAAGCTAGTAGACAGCCTGCTCCCTATACTCAGGAAAGTATAGGGTGTTAAATACATTCCAACTTCAAGCCTTGGATCACTCCCAGATTTGTCCCTTGGCAGTGAGTGTCTTCCATTTAGCACAGATGCACTCTGCATTATGTCGTCTTTGGCCTTTAAAACACAAAATTCATGCTGAAAATTTCCCACCCACCTAAGTTTAAATGACACAGCCTTAATAAAATGTCACATGCCTAAAAACAGGGCTAATGATGGTTATGAGTACCGTCAAATGAAAGAGGAGTATAGTGGATATTTACTTCAGCTCATTTTATGCATGTGAGGGTGCGTGCAGAGGGGGCTAGGGGTGAGGGATAGCAGATTAGGGTATATACAATCAGAAGTTTCAAAATTCAATGAAATTAAATGGAGATTTCTCTCTCTCTCTCTTTTTTTTTTGTTTGCAGTTTTTGGCCGGGACTGGGTTTGAACCTGCCACCTCTGGTATATGGGGCCGGCGCCCTACTCACTGAGCCAGAGGCGCTGCCCTAAATGGAGATTTCTAATAAGCCTTATGGATTTAACATCTCTTCCCCTCCCACCCACCACAAGAGTGAACACATACCCACACTCACATTCTCTGAATTGTTTGTTGGCACAAGTGCTGCCCTCAAATTCATATTAATTTATTTGCCTTTGGTAAATCTCTTACAGGCATCACCACGCTTTCCTACATTTTTTCATGTACTTCAGGTCAAAACTTTTTAAGGTAATATATACATAAAGCACTTAAAACAATGGCTGGTATGTGGTAAGGGGTCTATGTACAGTTACTTCACTAGATTCTCAATATCCTTTTTAAACATTTCTAGCCAGATGAATCATCTTTACCATGAGGCAGCTCCTACTCAGGGCTAACCAGCTCTGCTGAGGATTGCATGATTCAGTCACTCAATAAATCCCCGCTGAGGTTCAGCTCTGTTGGACACAGAGATACAGACACGAATAACAGGGGTCTGTGCTCACACGGTGTGAACAGTAAGCCCATTATCAAGTACCACTATCTCCACTTTACATTTGAAGGCTGGCAAGGTCCAAGGCCACAGAGCTAACACATTGGCATTGTGATTTAAACTCAGTTCTTTATGATTCCACAATCTCATACTTTTCCTATTAAGACAAGTCTCCTGCCACTTCAAGATGCCAGCAAAATGGCTGAGGAAAGCACATTAAAATTTAAGATTAGGGTGGCACCTGTGGCTCAGTGAGTAGGCGCCGGCCCTATATGCCGGAGGTGGCGGGTTCAAATCCAGCCCTGGCCAAAAACTGCAAAAAAAAAAAAAAAGATTTAAGATTAACTAGGAATTCAAATACAGTTTCTGCATATAAGTAGTATATGAAAACAAAACACGTTCACTGAATAGACCATTTGCTTAAAGGCCAGGGGTTTGTGAATGTATGTTATTTAGATTTTTGTATAAATCTGGGTACTCAAAATTCAGCAAAGGGACTATTGGTCCAAATATGAAAATGAGCTAGTTAAAATATTTTCTTACATAATACCTGACATAGTAGGTACTTCATAAATGTTGAATAAATTAATGTTAAACCAAGATTTTTCCTTTACTATGTATGTCTTCTTCAAGGACCTAAGTAGATACAACATAGTCATTCAGTGAGCTCTAGAGGCCAGACTACCCAAATCAGGACCTGATGGTACCACTTCTTAATAGTATGACTTTTGGCAAGTTATTTAACAGCTCTAAGCCTCAGTTTCCTCCTCTGCAAAATGGGAGATAATTATTGAGCATTTTTTAGTAAGAATTAAATGAGTTAATCAAAGGAAAGCATTTAGAATAGCTTGTCTATGGTAAGTAATAAAATGTTAGCTATCATTACTACCATTATTTTCTTCTTTAAATTAGAGTAGTTTTGATTGACTAATATATCACATTCAATGATCAAGATCAAAAATGATTTGTTTTACTGAGGCTTTCCCAAGTTACCTGATTATAAGCAAAACATCCTCTTGTCACATATCTCTTCTATAATTAAATATGAAAATAAATAGGTATATAATGACTAAAATTAGTCCAAACAGCATCAAATTGTGTAGAATAAGTGATTTTGGATGTACAAGACTAATAGAAATAATATAAAAACGTAACTTTGATAGTAAGGAGTTGGCTAGGAGTATGTGTGTTGGGGGGAAGATGATGAGTATAATAGACCTCTATTTATATTTGGCCATCTCCTGTAAAGTAAACAACTGCAAATTCTCTTCTAGCCCTTTTTCTGCATGACCACATCCTTACCAAGATCCACCACCATTTTCACCAGCATAAACCCAAGAAAAATTGACTGAGGTCGTCACTCCATTCAAAAACAAAGCAGAATCCACTTCTCACCACCAACTGCACTGTGTTTGTATCCATAGATACAAGACAACAGAGAATCACAGAATTCTAAAGCAGGAAATCCCGGGACCTCCGACATCATCTAGTCTCAGCCCCCAACTCTGCTATCAGGGGATCCGCTAGCGTTAAACAAGAACAGGCCAGAGGTCAAGGGAAAGAACCCCTTGTCCTTGTTCCATCCTGAATGACCTAATAGGGCCAACCTAGCCCAATATTCTCATTTTATAAGTGGCAAACCAGTGCCTGGCTAATTAAAGGCAGAGCTGGGATCAGAAACCAGGTTTCCTGATTCCCAGTCTATATTCCTGGATGTCATCATTCATTCCACACCTCTGAGAATCACGAACAACAATGCATTAGGTTTGTTAAACTGACAACTAAGCAGATTTTCTCCTTGCAAACTCATTAGGTATTATGCCAGCACTTTATGAAAAGCGTAAGGCATCATTATTTGGTATAAACAAAAGCAACTTTTTATTACTGTTTTTTTTTTCTTTTCTTTCTCTCTCTCTCTTTTTTTTTTTTTTTGGTAACCTAAAAATCCCAAACCACTATTGCCATTACAGAATTTTCTTTATCCTAGTATGCACTTCTGGGCCAAGCACAGATGCAGTACAAAGTTGCCAAGAGAAACAATGAAGTCACTGATAATACAAAGCATGAGCATATCACAAAATTCATGTCTTTGTTTTCTTCCTCTAGAAACTTAATTACTTCTCATTACTGATCATTTTGTGGTTGTTGGCAGAGGGGCAAGGAAACTCCACCACTGCAAACATGTGGAGACACACACTCCTCAGCAGACCAGAAGTCTGCACACGACTGGGCTGCTTGCAAATCCAATGTGAATAGCACCTCATTAAGCAGCAAGAACATTGATGCCTTAGCAATTATGAATTGGGCTACAATAAACATTCTGGTGCAAATATCTTTGTTATAAAGTGATTTTTGGTCTTCTGGATATATACCTAGTCCAGGAATTAAAGAATTGAATGGCAGATCTATTTTTAGATCCCTAAGTGATCTCTAAACATCTTTCCAAAAGGAACATATTAGTTTGCATTCCCACCAGCAGTGCAGAAGTATTCCCTTTTCTCCATGTCCACACCAGCATCTCTGGTTTGGGGATTTTGTTACGTGGGCTAATCTTACTGGGGTTACGTGATATCTCAAAGTAGTTTTGATTTGCATTTCTCTGATGATTAAGATTGGTGAGCATTTTTTCATGTGTCTGTAGGCCGTGCACCTGTCTTCTTTAGAGAAGTTTCTCTTCAAGTCCTTTGCCCACCCTGAGATGGGATCACTTGTTATTTTCTTGGTAATACATTTGAGTTCTCTGTGGATTCTGGTTATTAAACCTTTGTCGGAGACATAACCTGCAAATATTTTCTTAAGAATTCTCTAACAATGAAATTCTCAGCATTGCTTTTGTAGTCTTGAATCCTCTAAATATCATTTATTTTCTAAAATGTTGCAATGGGTCAGATCTCTGCTCCCTCATAATACCCTAAACATAGCCACCCACTCCAACAGGTGAACTCTGATCATAGGCACCAAATTGTGATCAGATGTGTGTGTTTATCACAGGTAAAGAAGATACAGATAAAACATTTTATATCAAATGTAAGGAAAATTTTTAAAATACAGGATATAGTAATATGTTCCCCAATATGAGCATAATTACCATTCTATAAATTGCTTCTCTTAAAGATTAAGTGACTTTATTTATCAGCCTATTATAGTGAGTGAACAAAGAAAATTCAGAATTCAAACTTGGAAGAAAATATCATCTAACCCAACATGTACCCAAACCCCCTTACCAACAGAAGAAGACAAAAAAATCCCTGTAAAACCTATGAAATGAGCAAAAGCTAAGTGCTATGAATGTCTTGCAAGCTCCTAACCAAGAAGGAAGCAAGCCAGCAAGAAACATCAGCAGAGTTACAAGGACACAACTTTGAAGCGATTAACAGAACTGTGCTGTGTGCTGCGGAGGACTCTGGACCCTGCCTGATTCACCATTTTATTCCTACTGTGCTTGTGGATAATTGATACATGTTTATTGAATACGCAACTAAAACAATGACATAAAAGTATATAATTTGCTCAGAGTAAAAGGTGGAGAACAAGGGAATGCAGTGAATTTTAGATAAGTTAGTTAATTAGTGTAGTTCTGAAGCATGTTTTTTTGTGCCATTCCTAACTACTTGATTGATATGCCTATCTAAAGATGTCCTACTGAAATTTGATAAAAAGAAGAACGTATTTGAAACTTTGCTAGAAAAGGGTAATAGCTGGGCCTCAAAAAAAGCTAGAATAAGGGAATCAAAGTCAACAGAGCTTTTCCTCACCCCTTTTGGCTAGTTGCCTACATTATCCTAATTGTGCACCTACCTGGGCATTTGTGAGAGGCCACCAAGATCTACTATGAAACAGTGCTTCTATGATATATTTTAAAACAAAACAGCAAAACAAACTCAGAGAAAGGTTTTGATTGGACTGCTTGGGTCATATAACCCCACCACCGCCACCACTATCACCAATAATTTAGAAGCAATCGGGTTGGCCCATATGGTACAAGAATGGTCTGAGTAGGGCAGGGTGACCATACCAGTCTTGGGTCACCCTGCCCTACCCAGACCAGTCCAGCCTTGTATGGTCAAGTTGACCCCCAAGGAGGAAAAAATACTCCAGCGTAAAGAAGCTTTTCTAAGAGTGCCAGTTGCAAATAGGTTGACACAAACTTTAAAATACATAACTTGTTAAATAAAATTTGAGAAGTTTCTTCAACAATGCGAGGGAAAACAGATTTGAGAGCATGACTTTAAAAGAAACCCTAATAAAACTGAACCACTTCTTGGATGTCCTTATAATATCTGAAGTTTCATTTCATTTCAGTTTCAACGATGCATGTAAATATTTTAGATGGCATATTCAAAAACAGAAATCTGGCTTTACGTGATGGCTTTTGGAAAACAGGCTGAAATTATCTCAGTCAACAACATTAACCTGACATTGGGTGATTATTTAGATGCTTCATTTCAAAAACAGCATCTGGAGCCTGAATTCTTGTTTCTCTTTGGCTTGCAAAAATCATTATTTTTCTGCTAAATATAGGCATATGTATAATACACATTTAGATGTTGGGTCTTTACCTTATAAGGTAAAAGTAGGTGTGGAACTGTCATAAAATAGATAGTGCTACAAATTCCACTGGCACCAATAACAAGATCCAGCTGTTCATGTTCAACTTCTCAAAGACCAAACTAGAGGCACTGTAGGCTTTTAGCCAAGTCTCACTATTTCTGAGAGCATCTTGGCGTTGCTAAAAGTTCTATTTGGCATAGACCAGATGTATCAATAAATGCTGAATTCTTAGAAACAGCTTTTTGTTTGTATTTTCAAAAGGTAATAAACTGTATTCTATCAACATTTCTAACAAGATTTTGGTCTCAGATCTGCACTACTGTGGATGGCTTATGTCCACCATTATGGAAGCTCCTCCCTGAAACCATTTCTCCATCACCACACTCATCTTCTCGACAATAAACTTCCAAATAATATAAAAGAATAAATCATGCTAATTTGTAGTTACATGTTATAGATGTTTAATAATATTAAATATAAAATTAACAGGAGGCATTCAAAAGTAAAAATTAAAACTAATACCATCATGGTCCAATTATCTATATACCCTTCTCTGAAAGGTATGAAAGAGAAACGTATGAAAGCTTATGGAGAACATATTTCATGCATGTAAGGATATTTTAAGAATTTGAGGAAATAAACAAAAACTGAAGTCTTTGTAGCTGTGTACCTGATGAAAAATCTGCTGTCTACTACATTTTTTTTAACTGCTTTCAGTCTTTTGGTTAGATTTATTGTGGAATTGTCATAAAGACCTTGACCCTGTGACCCTGTCTTTGCAGAATGGTGAACCAATCACTGAAGCTGTCAGTCCTGCCCATTTCCTGGTCATCAGGTAGTTGATCATCAAAAGAAATCAAGCCAGCACAACCACCAAAACAACAAGTGCACAAACAGCTTTTAATCCATCCATAAATATGGTCAAGCCTATTAGAAGCATACCCTTGTGAAGAGACTCCATTGTGAAGTCTAATGGTCTCCCAATCTTAATATTTACCTTCCAGGCACCATTAGTAAAAATAATCCCTGATATTTCCTAGACTGTCACTCTATCACAGGCACTATACTGAGTAATTTGCAAGCATTATGGAATTTAAATTTCACAATGGAGACACTATTGTTATTCTGCCCTTTAGGCAGAAGACGTATTGAGGTAAAATTATTCCCTTAAGTCTTTTCAGCTAAGTCAGGATTCAGAGTTGCTGACAACCATGCTCTTTTCTCCTTCCCTGACTCCTTGCCTTGCAAAAAGGCATGATTCTCTCCTTTTCTGGTGTGGAGGTGTTAATGGACAACTTTTGGCAGGAAGGCGTTGAATAATTGCTAACCCTATACAAATGAGTCTTCAAGGCCTCAACCAATCAACACCTAGCCTCATAGTAATGAATAACCACAAAAAGGGAAATCAATGATAATGTGCTTTTAGGGAAATATAGTTCACCTACAGAAGATGAAAGTTACATAATGAAATCAAGCTGAAACCAATATAACATCACTAAATATCAATGAATATTCTCACATATGTATGGATGAAGGCACAGCTACCTCATTCTCTTCTCCCTACATTCTATGACTGGGAACATAGAATCCTGTATACTTTGGTCATCTTACTCCTACACCAGGAGGATTTATAATAATCAAAATAATTCATGGTTTGGAGCCTGAGATATACTTGCTCATGCCTCCCAAATAAGACCTCTGTATAATTATTTCACTTGTCAGTCACTTCCAGAAATCTGTTGTAACAAGAAGCATAGTGACAAGTACAGGAAATGAATCACTAACCTTTTGACTTTCATCAATGTCCACGTCTACAATTTAGAGCTGATGTGTGTTTAAACATGACTGAGTTTTTCAACTGAAAATGCTTAACGCGGTTTGAACTCTTTACCTGATCTTTTGTTAATGGCTTAGGCCTTAAGTAAATTATGCAACTGTAAAAATGAACTTAAAAGTTGGGGGTTGGTAAATGTTTTTTGTTATTGTTAAATTAAGCATTAGAAATATTTTAGGAAATACTTAGGAAGTTCTTTTAAATGATTTGGAGAAAATGTTATTAAGACAGTGACATTTTGCCTTTGTTTCTTATCCCTGGAGCAAATTCAGCTTTTCTCTAGAGAAAAGGTAAGAATAGCATTGTTCTCAGACTTGATCTTCCAGTCTGTGTTACATCTGGAATTCCAAAGGGAAAAGTCCAGTTGTAATTGTTAGGCAAAGCCATTTGCATTTATACATTTCAGATTAAATAACTTAAATATGTTGTTTTTACAGCTAATTTTAAGCCAAAAACATTGTCAATGTCTCCAGTGGTAAACATTTTCAGGAAAAACATTCCTTTCAAAAACAAAGGTCCTTAAAATATCATGTGCTCTAGCTACTTTTACACCAAAAAAAAAAAAACTATCATGAAAAAATACATATAAAATAATTTGGTAACATTACTGAAACCACCCTGTGGTAAACAAAAGGAATGAAATATATCCGTAGTATGCTTCTTGGTGGTAAATCAAAACCACCAAAGATCAAGTTACTTCCTTGCTAACACAAGACATTTGAAAATATGATGATAACACATAGAAAAATATAATATTAAACATGCATATACAACGTAAGTGTTATCTTACTTATCTCCCTAAGTTTTTCTAAAAGATTAATTGGTTTTCTATTTACTTGTATATAAATAATTAAATATAGCTGAGTAACAATAACACTTTTCCTACAAATACTTGACTCTGTCACAAGACATGTATTATTCATTGCAAAATTCCAGATTGACAGGTTGGTAAAGATAATAGAAGAAATCTAAACATGTTACAGCCCTTGCTCTGGATACATTGCATGCAATAATGCTAATAATTATAATCATTCACTCACTTTTCAACTAACTTGGAACTGGGAAAATGTTGATACGACCAATGTTGATACAACAACTTGATACAACCAATCTGTATCAAGTTTCTGATTGTCAAATTCACCTAAACATTGAGTCTACTTTCCTACCAAATTGTCAAAACGAGGTAATTTTTCTTTTAAATTTATCATGAGCATGTACATCATTCTACAGACTACCCCAATCCTCAGACCCACAGATGGGTCTACTAGTACTCTTCTTTTGCAATTTCAGGCATGCTCAGCAACTACATTAATCTAGAACAAGGCAGGTTATAGCTCAAAAGCGCAGCCCTCAACCTACCTCAACTTAGGAATCTCTGAATATAATTCAAGCTCTCAGATATAGCACCTAAGAGCTCAAAGTTTCCACAGTGATGTTTGAATCTCAGACTTCTAATACCGGGAATGGAGAATTAGGCAACTAAAACCCCTTCCATTGAAGATATGATGTAGGTAGATAGAGATAAATAGATCAAAAGGTAGAGACCTAGATAAGTAGATAGATAGATTTTAATGTGCTTGACTTAATCAAAGAGTTAACAGGTAACAAAGAATTATTGGGCCAAGTGTCCGGAGAACTAGAAAATTTAGAAAATTGAGCCTATTATTTTGTGTCCACTTTTGTTGACCCTGGCATTTACCAATCCAGTTCTGGGGAGAGTCAGGCTTTTTTCTATCCCTGCAAACTTTAACATGTGAGCAATGTAATGTAAAATGATGCAACCATTATGTAAAACAGTATGGTTTTTCCTTAAAATATTAAAAATAAAACTACCATACAATGAATCAATCCCACTTCTAGGTATATATTGAGATGAATTGGCAATGAGATCCCAAAGAGCTGTTTGCACACTCACACCTGTAGCAACAGTATTCACGACAGCCAAGAGGTAGAAACAACCCTAACATCCATCCATGGATAAATGGATAAACTAAATGAGGGACATACAAACAATGGAATATTATTTGGCCTTAAAAGGAAGGGAAATCCTGTCATGCCTTGACATTGATAAACCTTGAGGACAGTAAGTTATGTGAAAGAAGCCAGTCACAAAAAGAAAGGTACTAGATGAATCCACCGAACACATGAATGTTAAGTATATGCCCTATTGAATTATATGCTTAAAAATGTTTAATATGGCAAATTTTATGTTATGTGATCTTTTACCACTATAAAAATGTATGAGCTGTGCAGATAGCCAACGGATTAACCACTCTTTGGACTCTCTATTGCTATGACCCACCTACCTCTCTGCAAGCTACTGGGTACCTGCAGCCTCAGCCATGTTCCCCTCAAATGCCAACCTCCCATCACCTGCTGTCTTCATAGGAAGCAATTCTCCTATGCACTTCCTATGAGACTACCTATAAAATCATAAATATGGGCTCGGCGCCTGTGGCTCAACGGGCTAAGGTGCCAGCCACGTACACCTGAGCTGGCGGGTTCGAATCCAGCCCGGGTCCGCCTAACAACAATGATGGCTGCAACCAAAAAATGGCAGGGTGTTGTGGCAGGCGCCTGTAGTCCCAGCTACTTGGGAGTCGGAGGCAAGAGACTCGCTTGAGCCCAGGAATTGGAGGTTGCTGTGAGCTGTGATGCCACAGCATTCTATCCAGGGTGACAGCTTGAGGCTCTGTCTCAAAATAAATAAATAAATAAATAAAGTCATAAATATGAATGTGGAACTGAAAGACTGCACTGAGGAAGTAAATGAGACCTGGGAATAAGATGCCTCAGGGAGGTGGTAAACCCCAAAATGAGTAGCACAAGCTGTGTTTTAAATTTCAAATGAGGAATGTGCATGTTTCTTTTTAAATCATTTGGCTTTGTCATGAGCCCTATGTCCAGAGTTCCTAAAATATAATTAAATAATTATATTTAATTTATTTATGTTTATTTAATTATATTTATTTTATTAATCCATAAAAAATAGTTCTTAAGCACAACCCATGGCAGGTACTGTGATGGTAGAGAAAGACTGTAGAATTCAGTCCCATTCCTGAGAAAGAAATTAACTCATATGAAATTAATAGTGACCCATCAAAATCTCTACATGGTCAGTGCTGAGTTGTGGCTAACAGTCACAAAGTGCTTTGAGAAAAGGGAAGAGAGAGACCCCAGTGAGGACTAGAACAGACATCCAGGACTCAGTCAGGGAAACAGGAGCCAAGAAGGTGAGGAAGATGAGAGGGTGAGTGAGGAGGAAGAAAATTCACCTACAGGAGTCCTACGGAAAGGAGGAAGTTTGTGTAAGAAATGCAGGTTCAAAGCTGGGTGGGGTCAACTAAGCAAAATATTCATACTCCAGACCCACCCACATAATTGCTTACAAATACCACTGTATGTTGTTACTCGACTCAACTATGAAGCAAGTGAAGGTTGACCTCCTTTCATTGAGACAGAGAGGACAAAGACTGTGCTCAAAATACCCAGATTTGCAATTAGCACCCACAACCTTAGACCATATTTCTCATTTCTTAGGCTTATTATTCCTTTGCCATGTTCTTAACCATATTTCACACTTAAAGTTCACCTTTTTAAGTGGAAATTGTTTTCTGCTCCCATTGTCCCAGAAAGCATTGCATAGGAGCCAAAAAATCCAAGATCTTGTCTCAAGAATCTGCCAAGAATGAGCCGCCTAGTCTCCAGGGTAAACTCCTCCACTGACTGGTTCCTCCTGGGTCTGCAATTTCACGCATCACCCCTGAAGCAGGGGGTTCAGGGACTGGAGAACAGCAGGGGACTCACCGCCTGAATTCCTGACTTTTCTTTTATACAACATCTGGGCAAAACTGATAAACACTGTTCTTTACCCCTATGCCATAAAAATGGAGCTTGAGAATGGGTAGCAAGAATTTGTTTTATTGCTCTGCCTGGTAAATAAATGTCATGTTGAATTTGTACGGCCACTTTCATGTCTCCTACAAAAGCATCACATCCTTTATAGATACAAAATCAGAATCCCTGAGATTGGCTCACAGTGCCATTCCAGGACACAACAGGAAGAGAGAAGGGCTGTGCTGGGAAAAATGAGGCTTTCCAGTCCCTTCTCCAGGCAGCGAGAGGTCTGAGAAGAAAATAACTCGAAAAGGTGGAGCTCTTCCGTGTGGGTGCCGATGTGGGCTTGCAATGAAACTTCAGCACAACACTTGTGGTGCATATGTGAAGGGTCAGGAGAAAACTTCTAAATACGGATCAAAATTGTTTTCATATAGTAAATGAGAAAATATCATGAATGTTATATTAATCAGCTTGACAAAAATATCTCCGATTGTATGTGAAGCCCGCACACTGTACTCCATGACCGAATTATTGTACACAGCTATGACTCAATAAAAAATAATTAAAAATAAATAAATAAACACAGAGCCAAGAGCAGCGCCCCCAAACTCAGGTCTTAATAGCACGGCAGGACACTTGTCACATTAAAAGTTCAGGTTAACACGTTTCATACAGAGCCTGGTGAAGTCACCCGGTGCGTGATAATTTGCCCTTGATTTAGGCTTGTCCTTTGAAGAACTACAAGTACACAGCCCCTGGGGACGTGCCTCTGGCCCAGGACTGAGCTCTCCAGCAGGCAGCTCCTGCTGACGCTGTCCAGGCATCGCCCGAGGGGAAAGGTTGCAGCGCGGTCGCAGGGCGCGGGAGGAGTCTGGCGGTGATTGATGGGGAAGGGACAAATGAATACAAGTACTTGTCTGGGGACAGCAGAGACCCCAGCAAGCTGCGGAGGCTGCACTCGTCTGGCATTCGCAGAGGGTTTCGTCAGAGCCAGACCTGCCCGCCGCCGAAGGGAGCAGCGCTCTGCTCCAGCGACCCGGCCGTGAGCGCAGCGCGCCTCGGCCGCAGCCCGGCTCCGAGAGGAAAGTCCCCGCTCGCCGCTCTGCACCTGGTGCGTCAGATCCCACAGGTAAACATTCTGCCTGGCTGATGAATTAAAATCATGGATGGAACCTTGTCTGGGCTTCGGCTTGGCTTAATAGTTTGGGTTTTCTTTAAAAATAATAATAAAACTTACAGATACAGCAAATTAAAATGAGGTTGGGGTAAAGGAGAGCCAGGGAGTGTTTGAAGTCACTTGGAGGGGACAGAAGCTTCCAAATCAATACTGATAATCTTCAATTGGATTGATCTGAGAATTCTCTGAGAGTTTCCAAGTCTGGTCCGCGCTCCTGGTCGCGCTGGGGGACTCGTAAAACAGCCAGGCGGGGACTAGCGACTTTCACCCAAACCGAGCCGTTTTGGAGTAGAGACGCAAGGTATCGGGATTCCCCTGGCGGGTAAAACGCAGAGGCTGATACTTCCCAGCGGCCTTTAGATGCCCTGATTCCTTAGTCGCCAAGCGCCCTTAGCTAAAACATCCAAGTTTTCCTCCCCATTCACCGCCGAGTTCAGAGCTTCGCCTTGCGCTCGGATCGTTCCCTCCCAGGCACACCCCTTCCAGCAGGCCCCGCCCCGCTGCCAGTGATTTACCTTTCTGCCGGACGCAGGGGACAGACACAGGGGAGGACATAGGAAAGGGGACTCCACGGGAGCGGGAGGCGGACGCGCGCAGAAATTCCCTACTGGCGCGCAAACTTGAGTTACTTTTGCACTCGGATGCTAGCGACGAGGTTGTGCTCTGTGCTAGCGTTTGCAGAGGCGTGGCCGGCTGGGGCAGCTGACCCTGTCTTCCGTCTTCATTCCCCTGTTGGTGTCTAGGCTCTGAAAAGCGCAGAGCGGCCACCGGACGCCCACCTGAGCAGGCAGCAGCATGCAGCCGCCACCGAGCCTGAGCCGACGCGCCCTGGTGGCGCTGGTTGTCGCCTGCGGCGTGGCCGGGGTCTGTGGAGAGGAGCGAGGATTCTCGCCGGCAGGAGCCACTCCCGGGCTCGGGGAAACGGCAGGGATAATGACGCCACCCACTAAGACCTCCTGGCCCAGGAGTTCCAACTCCAGCTTGCCGCGGTCGTTGGCACCTGCGGAGGTTCCCAAACGAGCGAGGACCGCGGGAGCTCCGCCACGCATCCTCTCCCCGCCCCCGTGCCAAAGATCCATCGAGATCAAGGAGACTTTCAAATATATCAACACGGTTGTGTCCTGCCTCGTGTTCGTGCTGGGTATCATCGGGAACTCCACACTGCTGAGAATCATCTACAAAAACAAGTGCATGCGGAACGGCCCCAACATCTTGATCGCCAGCCTGGCTCTGGGAGACCTGCTCCACATAGTCATCGACATCCCCATCAATGTCTACAAGGTAAAGAGCGCCCGCTAATGTCCTGACGGGCCACAGACGGGGGCCTGGCTGCGGAGGGGGAAGTGAGGCCGCCTTCAGCGGGAGCGTCCCCAAGGAGATCCCTCCCCTCCTGAAAGTCAGTGATCCTTCAAACTAATGCCACTCTAGTCTTCAGTAACCCTTTACATAGCCTAGGGCAAGTGTAGTCCCCCAGCTCAGCAGCACTAGTCACTCGGGAACTAGTTGGGAATGAAGATTTTTCTGGCCTCACCCCAGCCCTACTGAATCTGAAATTCTTGAGTGGAGCACAGTCCTTTGTATTTTAATACACCCTCTATGTGATTATGTGAATTGTAAAGTTTGAGAACTGCTAGTGCGAAGGATTTACACCCTTAGGTCCAGCAAACAGGGTACACTCTCTTCTCAAAAGTGTGAGGTCCACAGGTTAGGAGCAGTAACATTAAAATGAGGTATACATTGAAGAAATCCTGAAATCCTGGATGGCAGTTGGTTCTGGTGAACTCTGAGGGTTTACCTGGAGAAAGATGGGCTGAAAACAGGTCTCTTAAGTGCAGTGACAACTCCGTTAGGGCCTGAATTGAACCTTCTACTTCTTTAGGAGTCCCACAGACTAAGTCCTGCCATTCTAATTTGGCAGAGGAATTTCAGTGCAATTCATCAAAACTGAATTGAGAAATTTTTGAGGACAGGGTGTTGTGCAAAATATAAAAATAAGTGAAACAAGATCTCTCCCAAAAGGGAGTTTATAATCTAGTTAGAATTTTGGGAAAGTTCTGTTTGGAAGTCCCAGGAAATCTCATGCAACTAACCCACTTAGAAACCCTCTTAAATCACCCAAGAGCTGAAATGCTATGTGGATGTTTGGGTTGGTGGGGTTGAGGAGTGTGTGTGTGTTGCCTCCAGGTCAGATGTAAATCAGCACTTCTGATCATCAGGACCATTTTACTTTCTCTGTCTGGTTAAATGAGTATTTTCAGCAAACCAGAGATTCCCACACTGCCCAAGGGGCACGTAGGTTCCCTTTCATGTCAGATTCCTTTATTATTTTTCCTAGGAAGTTACATCCTTTTTCCTGAAGCTATCTAGTCATAACAGATTGTGTTTTGGCTTCTGAAGTAAACCAAAGACTCATTATAAATCTGACCATCTAGTCCGTCTATCTTAGCCATAAACAAATCTTTCCCACAGAATTGGATCTCCTTGCTAGGTTTGCCATCATTTAATCCCACCTTTTGCCCTTTGGTTGAACTTGGAGCACAATATAATAATAATAGCCACCACTTATGATGCACTAGATATTTGGTTTATTACATCAAATCACTACAGCAACCTGTGAAGGAGATATTGGAATCATGCCTGTTTTAGATCGAGGGAAACTACAAGTCTGGGAAGTGAAGAACTAACTTGTCCAATGTCACACCATTACAAAGTGCTAAAACTAGGTCTTGAGCCCAGGCCATCTGACCCTATACCCTGAAGTCCTCCCTAGCCCTCTGCACAGAAGGAGCTCAGACACAGCTTGTCCTTTGCCAACCTTGAACATTGTTAGGGCCACACAGAAGAGCATTGACGGGTGATGTGACAGAAAACCACACAGTAGGCTACTTGGTAAACAGTTTCAGGAATTAATTGGCATCACCTGAGGATTTCTATCCCTTCAAAGGCCCTATTAATATATTAGGTAACTCTAATATATTAATCTGTATTGTACATATATAATATCAATGAAGTCAGTGGGTTTATTCTAAAGCCATTGTCTATTAAAATGCAAAATCTAGAACTAGTTAAAAGCCATAATTGTGGCACCATAGTAAGTTTTTAAAAAATTGCATCTAGAATTTCAGAGTAGTCTGATACTAGAATTCATTTTAAAAAGTAAGTTAAGTGAAATATGAAGACTTTTTAAATGCATCCTGAAGTGAGACACTTGAATCTCTAAGCCAGTGATTTCCATGTTTGGGATTTGGGGGTAGGATAGTAAAGTGTTACAATTGTCTTTGAGAAATCAATGCACACAATTTGTGGGGATGGGTAGAATCTCCTAACCCTTCCATTGGCACACTAAGTGCCTACAGACCTAGAAAAATCAATGTCATTGTATTATGTTAATCTACATTCAGCAAAAATAGAGTTCAGTGAAGTTGACAAACTACAAAAAGTCATCCCTCTTGCTGGAAGCCACCATCTAGTTCAGTAAACTACATCAGCTCTGCCTGGACTCCCTCGTGGAGCTGAGGCCCTGGAATCATTCAGGTAGAGTGAGAAATTCCTCTCCCGATATTCTGTGGCAGGATAGATTTTGTGCTGAAAGCCAGGGAGATGTCTAAGAAATACTTTAGTAAATCAAGGCTGCTGAAGAACTTCACATTTTTATTCAAACATGCTGAAAATAATAAGCCAATAAGCCATATTTACCCTCTCACCAGCACACACCATGCATGGCCAGGCCTACACTGTACAACACCATCCAGGTGAAAAATGAAAAATTCAGTCATCCAAAGGAGCTACTTAAAGATATGTATGTATATAGTTATATGTATAAAGACACATATACATATATTAAAAATGTGGAATTTCTGTAAGAATATATAGATACACAAATCAATAGATAAATATTTGGCACAGGCTCTGGCCAGTAGAAAGCAAACAAATAATATTAGAATGTGTGTGTGTGTGTAAGAACAAAAATTTATGTTTTGAGTAGTCTTCATTTTTCAGCTTTTGTTATTACAAATATAATTACAAATAACACGTTCAAACATATGACTTGCACAGGTGTTTGACTATATCTAAAGGGTACATTTCTAGAAGTAAAATTACTTAAAGGGTGTGTATAGTTGTACTTTGCATAGATACTGCCACATTGTGCTTCAAAGTTATTGTACTCTTCAGTTTTAATCACTATTTTATTTAGCATCTCCATATAGATATGCATATATGTTAATACCTAACTCTAATATGTACATGGGTCACCCTGCCCAATATTTACATGGTCTATGTATACATCTGAACCAAAAGTGGATGTTTAAATATCTGATGTTAAGGTGAATCACTCTTTTTCTCTCTCCTTATTTACAAACTGCTTATTGTGTCCTTTCTGTGTAAATTAAAATAAATGGGACAATGTAGAGATTTGTTTATATGAGAGCCTAGTAGCTGACTACTAAGTTGTGGAAGCATAGGTATCAAAGTTGCATAGAAAGCAGAAAAGCTGGGTATACCAGTAGATGCTATGAAGGGTTTTATGTTGTTTAGTTGATTTTGGCTTGTTTTGGTTTAGCAGTAATATTTAATGAGATTTGGTTGCAGGTTGGGAAGAAGTTAAAAATTCTTGAGCAAATAATGAATTTTTAAATTATTTCTGTATTTTACTTAGCAATGTCAATCTCTTTGCACTACATTTACGTAGATAACTGAGTTAATGTAGTTAACTCTCAAATATAGCTTCCTTTATGTATTAGGAAATTAAATTTAAAAACAAATCTGCTTGAGAACTGGTAAGACAGATGTCAACATTAACTAGACATTAACTAGTTTGATAAGGATTGAATGTAATCAGTTGTCCAATGGTAGTGAGTTAGAGATTAGACAGGTGATTCGTGGAGTGCTTTTAGATTAGCAGTTCTCAACCTGTGGGTTGGGACCCACAGGAACTGTATTAAAGGGCCACGGCTTTAGGAAGATTGAGAACCACTGTTTTAGATGGTTTTGCTGTTAAGACCTTGTAGGTTATGGTTAGAAACAAAGAGGCTGCCTTCACAGTTCTGAAAGGCAAAACTGCTGATCTTTAACATTTAACTAGTTAAGGTAGGGTGCACGTAACATTAAAATGCTGGCATGTCAAAATGTGGAATCACTTCACTGAACCCACAAATGAGTTTTGAATGAAGTGACCTTGGCAGGTAATCGGACATTTTCTCCTTGTGACACAAGCAGAATTGTATTCTGAAAAAATTCACCTTTCTCACTATCCTTAGACTACTACTTAGAAATTAACAAGTGTGTATAATTAACTAGTTTCATAGTTAAAAGTAAAAGTTGAGGAGACACTATCAAGTTTAACTTTTAAAGTTACAATTTTCCAATGAGTAAACTGAAGTATTTTTGTGTACAGCAAGACCAAAAGCAAAGGTACCATTGGGAGAGGGGTCTGATTTCTGCCAATTTAACAACACAATTCTCATTTCCAGTCAAGTATAACTGAGATACTTTAGTAATATTTAAAGATATTTTATTGGCAGAAGCATCTTAGACAAAAAATTAAACATTTGAGATTACTTATTTAAAGAAAAAAAAATTAAGGAGCACCAAGTAAGCACATTTGAAGTATTATCTTTTAAAAAGTGTTCATAAGGCATGAGACTATTATCTCTGAATGGCCTGAAATCAATTAACAAATAAAACACATACCCTGATAACCATCTAGCATGGTTCCTGCAACTATCAATACCAAACAAATGCTTGTTGATAAATGATGCTTTGCATGAGAGACGTAAGGACAGTGAACTTTTCCTGCTCATATTTTTACAAATGTCCAAATGAAGAAGAAGGGGAAAGGCTGATCCTTTCTCACCTAACTTGGTCATAACCAAGTTAACAGGTCAATAGCAGAACTCAAATAACCCGAAAACTCAAGACTTCATATCCCCAATTCACTCCTTCACATGTTGGCCATAGATTCCTGGTAGGCAAATGCTTGGCCTTGGCAATGGAAGTTCTCCTAAATCAACGCTGTGGCTCTTCTCCTGTTTGCCTTTGATCTACTGCTTGGTCACTTCATAAATCCAAGCCTCTAAAAATGTCAAGGTAATGTTCTCTTTCGATATGGTGAGGTTTATCTATCAAAGGCTTTGCTTTTTTTTCTTTGCTTGCATAAAATGAGTCATTCAATATGGAAGATATTTCTACAGTTTTACAAGAGGATAACATAGCCAAGATCCTGTTGTCTTAGGCCAGGGAACCATGTTCTTTATTTCACAAGGAAAACCATATAAGGATATTTCTGTGCAGCTAATATGCTATAGTTGATTATTTTTAGACAAACATGCCAAATGCTAATAAATGATTAAGTGCTTTAAAAGGCGTTGACAAATAAAGCCTGAGCTGAAATAGGATTCAAGATGTAATTTATGAGGTGAAACATTCTCTTTCAGGATTTTGCAAACTTAAGAAGAGGTTGGTTATGTTTGGGAGATGGCTGAGTGTGGTGTATGTGTATACCTTCACCAACAACTTCTCTCATTTTAGAGTTTTTAAAATTTCCAGTTCTTTTAATTTTTAGAGCTATTTCTCTTTCCCTTTAGATCCTGTGTTGAAAATATAAAGGAACAAGAAAATGGCCAAAATATGGAGGAGGAATAAGGAGAAGGAATGAGAAGGGGGAGAGAGAGAGAGAAAGAGAGAATGGATCATTCTTAAGTCAGAAATTTACTAGCAAAGAACTTCTCAAGTAATTCTCCCTACTTGAGGCTGAAAACCATACTCATGTCTCCTGACTTGTGTCTTCTGTCCCTCTCCAGTTTCTTTGTAGTTTTCAGAAAGGAGGAAACCTATCCTCAGGATGTTTATACTGTCTTCTTCCCTCTCACTCAGTGTTTTCAAACTATTTAAAAGGGCTTTCAGATTCCATAGTAACCAGACATTTTCTGATCATAGCTTGTCAGTATCCCATAAGATACTCCACAGATGGAATTAGCTTTGAAATGACATGAAATTACTCACTAAGGTTTGCAGAATTCATTGAGTTTGAGAGTCTCGTTCTGAGCCAGGAAGACATCAGGTTCTAATTCTTCAGTTTCTTCAGGTGCAATGGTGATCTTAGAAGATCCAACTCAAGCAAATGAGCCTAAAATAGCCTGGCTTATGAATGGCATTTGTTATTTCTCTTAGTCGGATCTTTTCAAAATATGTAATGCATCAAGGAAAGTTTTAAACTATGGATAAAGTTCAAATGATAGAAAAGCAGCAACCCATGTCTTTCCTAGCTTGTTAGAGACTTAGAAATAAATTTTGTTATGTTACTGATAGAAAAATATATTTGGAGTAAGCTTCAATTTCTCCTAAGTTATGTTGAAAAGTTATTTTCTACCTCTTTGTTTTCTGAGAGATTTTCTTTTAAGAAATTTAATTCATCATCATGGAGCATTGTTCTATTTCAGCAAATTGTAGAAGTCTTTCCAGAGCAGTGAAACCCCTCTGTTGTGTGGGTGTGTGAAACAGATTCCCAGGAACAGGACTTCTGGCAAACACAACTCCAGGGGACGCTGCACTATACACGCTATGATCTATTTAAGTGGCACCCCCGAGGGATAAGCTGACGTAGTCCTGACCCCCAAGTTTCGATCCCATATAGCATAATCTTTAAATGATTACGTGCATTTTGATGGAAGCAGGATAGGACTTGCAATTTTTATTTGTCCCTGAGGTCATGGGTACAATGTACATTAAGGAAGAAATTTCTATGCATTCTGACTTCAAATTTAAAGCTAACTTTGAATTCTTTCTCTATGTATGCATACAAAAAGAAAGAACATTCTGCCATGGAGATCTTTGAATGAAGATGCCCTATCTTATTAATAAACTCTAATTTATACACAGAAAATCTCTTATCTGCTACAGGGAACAGAAATAAAAACAGAAGAATGCACTGTTTCCCAAAGTTATGAAATACAACCATTCGCCTTTGTCATTTGATTCTTACAGTGAAAACATTTCTATAATGCCAGTCATTTGAAAGCCCTATTCACAGTTCATTACAAGATGGAATAGACTGCAGTCTGGTAAAGTAAGCCTGGTTGTCCTCTTTAATACATTGGTCACCAGCCCTCTAAAACCATTTCTTATAATGTCCCTTTGTTAACTGCATCCACCTTCACCAAACGTACAATCATCCCAGCAACCAAAGCTTCTCGTACGATCCCATTACAGAAGGAGAAACAGTAGGTTCTGTTTCGTGTCAGTCATTTCCTTGACATGTTTGAGTAGAAGGAAAAGAGTGGGAGAGGAATTTTAGTTTTTCACCATTTCTGGCCTGCTGGGAAAAGCAGAACATCTTTGAAAAATTAGAACCAACCCTCAAGCCTCCATTCTAAAGTTCCTGGCTCTATGTGTCAAGAAGACCTGAGCATCTGGAGTAGAAAATATAAAAAGTAAATCACAGCCTTCTCAGTTCTCTAAAGAATATATGTAGAACATGAGAACTGGAAAGCTCATGATAAATGTTTGTCATAGATGATTTCTGTCTTATGATCAAACTCATTATTTCATTCATTCATTGTTATTCAACGAAGTTTTAGTGAGTGTCCACTGTGTGCCAGGCACTGTGCTAGGCTTTATAAATATTGTAGACTATTCTGAAACAAATAAACAGCTAACGCTCAGTGTATATTAATAAATTTAAAAAGAGCGTGGTACGCATGATTAACGAGGCAAGTGAACATTTGTTTTTGCAAGACGGCTAACCTTAACATTTACTGAGTCCATGGGGCTTGCTTCCTTTTCACATCACATTAGGGGTGGGTATTAACAGGTTTTATTTTCCATTTAATTTCTCCAGTATGTGATTTTTAATTAAAAAGAGAAATGAAAAATGAAAAGCCCCACTTGGAGAGATTTTGTACCCTTAACGAAAGGATATTTACTTCCTATTTATGCTATTTACCATTTTAGAAAGTCTTTGAAAACATGTAATATACAAATAATTTTATAATGTAATACAAAAATAATTTATCTGGAATCCTTTGCCTTTTTTCTTTCTCAAACAGCTGTTCCAACATAAAGTTATGAAATCATGACCATCCTTATAACCTGTGTGGTCATGTCTTTTTTCAATTTAGTGTTTATTTATTTATTTATTTGTGTTTATCATCCCAAAGAAATGTGCTAGGGAAGCAGTCAAAGCCTTAGGGGAAAACAGAGCCGCACACACATGGGCTATCGGTTCGTCAAATGAGCACCATATTGCTAACACTAACAAAAGCCATTTGGTTAGGTGAGACATGATGATGTGAAAACCAGTGTCCGTTATGGGAATGTTTGCCTATTGGCTCATATTTGGTAAGTGTTAGGTAAGGTATATGCAAACTTAATTTTATTTTATTTTATTTTATTTTATTTTTATTTTTTTTTTTTTTGTAGAGACAGAGTCTCACTCTCTCGCCCTCTGTGGAGTGCTGTGGAGTCACAGCTCACAGCAACCTCCACCTCTTAGGCTTGAGGGATTCTCCTGCCTCAGCCTCCCAGGTAGCTGGGATTACAGGTGCCCGCCATAACGCCCAGCTGATTTTTGATGCAATTCGGCCAGGGCAGGGTTTGAACCCGCCAGCCTCGGTATATGGGGCCGGCGCCCTACTCGCTGAGCCACAGGCGCCGCCCGCAAACTTAATTTTAAACAGAATCTACATTTTTAATTTTTGCCGGAGGGAGATAGCGTCAATATTGAACTCTAATGTCCTTTTTCTGTGATTGGAGAAACTTCCGTGGTTACTTGTTTGATTTCTCTTCAGGATTCAGATCTTGCCCTTAAGTTATCTAATTTAGTGGGACAAAGGCCAAAGAAAAAGCTAAAAATAGGAAACAAGGAATGTGTTACTGCTGAGTACAAAGTTAGAATTGCTTCCTTCTACAACACAGCAAACAAACGTCCTCTGCAGAGAGGAAAGCTATATTGTTGCACTTCAAATTATAGATGTCGGATGTTGTTATTTTTGCCAAAAGAAGGGTGAAGAAATGGATTTCTAGGAATTATAAAAATGTATAAGAACATTCTCTCACCAAACTTTAAAGATAGCATTTTGGTTGAAAGTGACTTTTTTTTTTTTTTTGCAAAACTTAACAGCTTTTCCCCACCCACGAATATTTTTGCCTTAAACAAGAAGTTGTTACCTTTGCAACTTAAGTAAAGCTGGAAGCACTAACTTGCCAAAAGACTTTCTTGTTAGAGACTGTTCAGATGACAGAGATGAGCCCCAGTGAGCACGCCTTCTGTTCCAGAGTATCAGGCTTTCCTGTGTCTCCACAAAGCCTTCTGAGCAGAGAGACAGAGGCTGAACTTTTTAGAGTAAGGGCACTTGCAGTCCTGCCAAAGTCATCCAGTTCACCACAGAATAATGAGAACAACAGTTCATTCTCCTTCCCCATTCCCTGCGGCCTCTCGGAACCAGGGGCATCCAGTTCGGAACTGAAAGTGTGGAATACTGAAACCCGATGAAAGATAACTCATTTTCTCTGTAGCTCCTTTCCCTTTGCAAGGGCAGATTAGAAAATCCTATCTTCCAGCTATGGTTAGGTTTCCGATTATCTCTCTGTTGGGCTTGAAGAGAATTTTTACAATTTTCAGTTTGTGTTTCCCCATCCTCTGTGATAGCTTGGGTCAGAGGTTGGGCTGCAGGCCTCCCCATGGTATGAAGAGCAATAATCCAATTTCTAGGCTGAGCCAAAGAAAATAGGAACCTCAAAACAAGGCCTGGATTCAGTGCAGAGCTCATTTTCACCAGCCAGACTTCTTTCCCATCAATGGCGTGGACACCGTTCATCTTCATCCTCTGACGGCTGCACCTACATGATACCAATATTAACATATTTGGAAACAATTGGAGACAGAATAAAGTATTCAGAAATACGCCAGTCTATGTGTAAAAGAAGTAAGTAGATTATCCAAGTTTTCCAGAGAAAAAGAGCCAGTAGAATAATAGATAAGTAGATGGGTAGATTTGTTATGATGAATTAGTTCAAGAGATTATAAAGTGAGATCTGCCGTCCGCAGGATGGACATACAGGAAAGCCAGTGGTGTAATTCAGACTAAATCCAAGCCCTGGTGTCATTCCCAGTCCTGCAGAAGATGACAAGAAATATGGCAAGAAGTAAAAGGGGCAAACTCCACCTCTACCTTTTGTTCTATTCAAGCCCTCAGCAAATGGGATGATGCCTCCCACGTGGGGAAGGCAATTTGTGTTACTAAGTGCACAGATTCCAATGCTCATCCCATCCAGAAACATTCTCACAGACACATCCAGAGCAAATGATGTTCAACCCGGCATCCCATGGCCACTCAAGTTAACACATAAAGAGAAGCACCACCCTGGGTGAATGGAAGGAAATTTTACTCTGCCTCTAAAGATATTACGATTATTCGACACATAGCTACAGGTTTCAAAACTTAATATTTGATTTAATCTAAACATACTTTATTGTGATATCAGCTTCTTGGAAACACTCTCTGACAGGTATCATAGAAGTTAACAAGCATAGACTCTGGAGTCAGACCATCTGGGTTCAAATAGGGATCAGTTAATTAAGTGAGTGACCAAGGACAAGAATATTAATTATCTAATGAAGAGTGACAAGTTGTCCTACAATTGACTGGCTTAAAATAGTAAACATTAATTATCTCATACTTTGTTTGTGGGTTGGGAATTTAGGGGTGTTGGAGGTGGTTAGTTCCAGCTCTGGCTGCCTTGTGAGGGTACAGTCAAGAAATTGGCTAGGGCTGCAGTCACCTGAAGGTCAGAGCAGGCCTGGAGGGTCCTCTCATTCATAGACCTGGCAAGTTAGTGTTTGTTTTCAGGAGACCTCAGTTCTTTGCCATATTGGCCTCTCTATAAATGTGCTTAAGTGTCCTCATGACGTGGCAGCTGGCCTCCCCCAGCGTACATGAACCAAGAAGAAGCAGCCATCTGGCCTTTTATGAAGTAGTCTGAACAACAAACACGGGCCCTATGGCCACATGCTATTCATTCAAAGTAAATCACTAAATCCACATTCAGGGTGAGGGAAATTAGGCTTCACCTTTTGAAGGGAGGAGTAATCAATATCAGAATATTATCTGAATAATTAATAATAAGCTCGGTCTAGCAGAATCCTTGCAATTGGCTGGAAAAATTTTATTCTTATGTTTCCAAGGACAATTGACATATTTCTTTTAAAGGAACTTGATTTTAAAACTAGTTCAGACCTGGGATGCCCTGAGTCTTCCTGGCACCTCAGGACATGGTGTCGCATTCTCATGATAAACCCCTGTGATGTGCCTGACTCCTCACATCTTCCCACTAGCTAGCTAGCTCTACCTTCAAAATATAAAGGTTCTATAACCCATTCTCAGCCCTGAGGTAGCCCAGCATCCAGCCCACCACTGGTTCTCACCAGTGCTTCCTTTCTTGACCCCATATTCTATTCTGCACTGAACAGCAAGAATGACCTTTTAATTTTAATTTTTTTTTTTGAGACAGAATCTCATTTTGTCACCCTCA
>CAUYRH010103274.1:0-14538 GCA_963574655.1 Perodicticus potto | reverse complement strand
TTCACCGGACCCTCTCTCAGTGGTCCTACAGTCATCAGCTCTTCCTTTGTTTTTAAGAGACTGAGTCTCACTTTATTGCCCTCAGTAGAGTGCTGTGGCATCACACAGCTCACAGCAACCTCCAACTCCTGGGCTTAGGCGATTCTCTTGCCTCAGCCTCCCCAATAGCTGGGACAACAGGCACCTGCCACAACGCCCGGCTATTTTTCAGTTTTGCAGTTTGGCCGAGGCCGGGTTTGAACCCGCCACCTTCGGTATATGGGGCCGGTGCCATACTCGCTGAGCCACAGGCACCACCCTAGGCCTCGATTCTTAACTGAGTTAGAAACTCTCTTCCCACTTGCGGCTTATATGTGTGTGTGTAATAAGGACTTTCTTCAAGTGACAGAAGCTAAGCAAAGCCCACAAACCTGAAAAAGGGATGTTATTTTCAGGGTCCCAGGGACCTCTCATGCAGTCCAAGGATGCCCACTGAAGGAGCTGGGCCCTGAGAAGAGCCTGGAACCAGGGAAGGGCTAGCTTACCAGCATGCCCTCTGGCCATCTCTCCTCCCTGACCCATCTCCTTTCTTCTCTCTGTATGACTATGCATAGGACACATGTTACAGTTCCAGCTACTTATTAAGGGTAACTCAATTTGGTCCCAGTTCCAAATTCTCATTAGTGAGACTCTGAGCCCACTGGAGTTGGTGTCACTCCTGCCCCAGATACACCAGGCCTACACCCATGGTGGGAGGGAGGTGCTCAGTGCTAGTCCTGGAGTAAATTTTGAAGAAGGGCCTACCTTGTAGCAGGTGTGTGCTAGGTGCTGGGATACATTGATCACCCAAACAAAACTACCCTTGGGAAGCAGTGCCTGGGGAGGTGGGGATGCTTGTGGGGCCAACCTTTGGACAGGGACTATAAATGGGGATCCTGGAACTCCTAAGAGTGCTGGGTCCCCGTTTCCTCTGGTTTTCTCTTGACAAGGGGATGATTGATTATGAGGCCATGTGGTCTATCCTGTGCTCTTGCTGTCGATTGAGGATGTTCATTCCATCCTCACAGAGTCCTTTCCGTAAGGCTCCAGTCCAAGGGCCCCTGTCTGTGCCAAGAACAGCTGTGCTTCGGAGTAATTTTTTGTTGTTGTTGTTGTCATTTTGAGACAGTCTCTCTCTGTGACCTGGGAGGGCTGGAGTGCAGTGCTGTCATCAGAGCTTACTGTAACCTCTAATACCTGGGCTCCGGTGATTCTCTTGTCTCAGACTCCCAAATAGCGAGCCTATAGTTACACACAACCATGCCCGGCTGAATTTTTTTTTTCTATTTTTAATAGAGATGAGGGGGTGTCTTGCCCTTGCCTAAAGGCTGAAGGCTAGTCTTGAAGTCCTGACCTCAAGCGATCCTCCCACCGAGGCCTCCCAGAGTGCTGGGATTACAGGTGTGAGCCACTGGCAGTAAGGGGGTCAGTTTTACCCTTCAAGACCCTGAATTGTATAACTGAACTTGGTGTCTTCTATTGAGTTGATGTCACTTAAAAAGTTGGGCTGCGCCTTTGGGGGCCCTTGGCTGGGTTGGTGATAACATGCTTGGGGGAAGGGCAGAGTTGTGACATGTCTGGCTCTTTTAGGGAACCTGTGGGTTTTTTAAATGGAGGAAGAGATAAAGACATTGTGAAAAACAGCCTCCGCCTGGTGTGGAACCCCTGAGGCAGATCTGTGCTCTGGAAGGGGCCAGGGGGCTCTCCCTCTACTGTCTCTAGCTGTCTGTCTGGCTCCTCCTTCCTGTCTTCTCTCTCCCTCTGTCGTCCCCTCATCAGCTCACTACCCTCTCCCCTCCTACCCTCTTGTCCTTTCCTTTGCACCCCCATCCAGAGCCTCTCTCTCCCATCCCTCTGTGTCACCTCACTCCTCTTCACGCTCCTATTCCCTACTCCTCTCGCCCTCCCTCCCCTCACACCTTCTCTTCACCCCCACTCTCTCTCCCCTTCACCCTTTTCCTCCATCTACCCACTCTGTCTCTTTTCTCCCTTCCTCTCAGCCCCTCCTCTTTCACCCTCTCCTCCCCCCTCTTCTTTTACCCTGTCTGTTTCCCTTCCCTTTGCCCACATCCCTTTTCCTCCATGCCTCCTTCTCTACACTGCTCTTCTTACTAAGCCCTCTTCTTTCTCTTTCTTCCTCTTCCCATCTTCCACACTCACCCTTCAGTCCCCTTATCTCCCTCTAGCTCTTTCTTTCCTCTTTCCCATTCTTTCTTCTCTCCCAGCCCTCCCCCCTTGTCTGCCTTCCTCCTTTCTTACTCCCCTCCACCCAGCTCTTTCCCCCAGCCCAGTTCCTCCCAAGCCCCCCTTTCCCCCACGGCCTCTCATCTCTTCCTTTAAACCCTCTCCCACACAGTGTTACCACACGACTCACATTTTCCGTCCTAGAGGGTAGCAAGAGCTGGGCACAGGGGTCATTGGCCCTTCCCAGCCCACAGCTGACCAGTGGCGCCTTCAGTGTAAGCACAGGCCTTGCCTTAAAAGCCCTCCCAGAGAGATGGCAAGAGAGGGCACCAGCCATGGCTGCGGGGGCAGGCAGATTCTAGTATGTATTTGTTATTTTAACTGCTTAAAATTTTTGGTCCTAAATATTTAGTGGTTATTACAGAGTTTAGAAAAAAGAATTTTAACTGACTACCCATACAGTATCCAAGTATGACCATTGTCATTTTACTTTAGTGTATTTCTTTTTAGGGTTTCTACCATATACTTGCATATATATCTGTTTATATTTCATTTATACACATATATGTAGATATATAAGTAATTGTATATCCTGCTTTTTTTACTTCATGATCATCTTCAAAGCCAGTTTTCTTACTAGCAGAATATGTGAATTCATGCATCTTAATTGATATAACCATTGCCCTATCATTTAGGCATTTAGGTTGCTTCTGTAATCTTGGTGTAATAAATAAGGATGTGATGGACTTATGTTCCCTTTTTATAAAGTAAGGAAATCAAGTTGTAGGCAGGGTGGCATGTTATATCCATTTTTTGTTTCCCTAGGTCCCCAATTGACTGGAATGGCCCATGATGAGAAGGAGGAGGAATTCAGTCCAGGGTGATTGTCCCCTGTGGATTGGCAGGGTGCTTGACCTTGTGTTTACTTTTGATGTTAGTTCAAGAAACTATGTGCTCATATGACTTACCATTCCCTCTATGTCTGCTGGGTGTGTGTGTGAGAGAGAGAGAGAAAGAGAGAGATAGCGAGATCAACACTTCTAAAGGAAACCACATGTGGGATTTCGTATTCCACAGCACTGTCCCTATTTCTTTTTTTTTTTAAATCATAAACACATAGATAATGTATACGTTAATGCATTTGTGGGGTACAATGTGCTAATTTCATATAGAATTATGAATGCTTACATCACACTGGTTAATATATACCTCATCTCGTTTACTTAGTTATTGTGTTAAGACATTTATACTCTTTACTTAATAGATCTCACGTACCCTTGCATTATGCACCATAGGTGTGATCCCACCATTCACCCTACTCTCCCTATTTCACTGTACCATTTTGAGATGATTAATCCTGGTCCCAAGTTCAGGTGTGAGGTTAAGGGATGCACAGTGAGCAGTGAAGTCCTTGGGGATTTGGTTCCTTCTCTTTCTTTCCCCCTTTTTGCCATTCTTTTACCACCTTTGATATTTAAAGGAACTTTGTTTTCGAGGCCATAGGGACAATTATATCCGGAAGGCCTTGGGTCATCAATGTGACTTCATATTTGGCTGAGATATGGATCCAAGTCCCACGCTGGCAAGAGAAAGGCTGTGGCTATAATAAGCTCCTTGGGGTTTCTAGTTTAGTTTTGTATCATCATCAGACACTCCCCTAAAAGAATTATGCTTTTAGCTTCAAAGTGAACCAAGCAAGGGTGGCTAGAACCCCCGGGATCCAGATTGGAAGAACTTTTCTGATGCATCAGTTTTGTCAATGAACAACATTGAGGGAAGCATACATTCCTCAGCCACCAAGTGTATGCCAAATGCCAGCATGTAGACCTGGCAGACAAAAAAAATTAGTTGAATATTTATGATGTTCTCTCAAGGGCAAGTTTCTGCAAAGGTTCCAAAATTCACAATAATAAATGTTAGAGAGCATTGGTAGTTAATATGTACCATGTACTTTCTCCCTTTGTTACATTTTCAAATTGTGAATGTGTAGGACAAACAAAACAGTTGACTCAATACTGCTGTATATTGGAATTCAATTAAATTCTACAAGTGTTTATTGAGTGCCTGTTAAGTGTAAGATCTGATAACCAGGGGAACTCAAAGATATATCTAAAATTTCACTCAATGACACATCTTACTTAACTTTCATTTCCCTAATTCGGGAGAAGATTGTGATGTGGTTATTTTATGAACCACGCAATGAAATAAGCAGTTAAACCAAAGGGCATTTGAACAAGTTCTATTTATCCAGAAAGAAGGAAAGGTGTACGTTTTAGGAACTCACGTTAAGTTAGAAGACAGATTTCTGGGAAATAACATTTAGTCAGTCTCTGAAACTCCCTTCCTTGTTGGTGGTTTAGAGCCAAACAAAACATAATAGCGTTTCTCAAATGAATGCTGAGGATTTTTTTTTTTTTTACAAGGACAATTTTTCCTGACTGGGCGCAGTGGCTCATGCCTATAATCCTAGCACTCTGGGAGGCTGAGGCAGGTGGATTGCCTGAGTTCAGGAGTTCAAGATCACTCAGAGCAAGAGTGAGACCATCTCTACTAAAAAATAGAAAAACTGGGGCGAGAGGATTGCTTGAGACCAAGAGTTTGTTGTTGCAGTGAGTAATGATGCCATGACAGTCTACCTAGGGTGACAGAGTGAGACTGTCTCTATAAAAAAAAAAAATTCTGAAGAATCCCTGCTTTGCCTTAAACTTTTTAAAATGTTTATTAGGTTAGCATGACATTTCCCATTTTAACCATTTTCAAGTGTACAGTTTGGTGGTGTTAAGTATATTCACATCACAGCCATGCATCTCTAGAACTTTTTCATCTTCCCAACAAATGAAACTCCTTCCCAATGCCTGGAAACTACTATTCTACCTTGTCTTTCTGAATTTGGTACCGCATGTAGAAGGAATCATATCATTTATGGTCTTCTGTGTCTGGCTTATTTCACTCAGCATAATGTCTTTCAGGTTCATCCATGTTGTAGCATGTGTCAGAACTTCATTTTTAATTGCTTTAAGCTTTTAAATAATAATGCTACTTGAAAATACAGGCACTTAGCTGGATATAAGCTACTTTTGCTTTTAGCTCATTTGCAAGTATAAACCTGAAATGAATTCACAAATTAAGTATAAATTAACCCACTAAAGTTCAAATCAACACTAATAGGAGACATGATGGCATGCTTTGGAAGTGAAGTTATTGCTTGGCAATGTGACAGTGCATACACTGCCTGCTTGCAATGCAGTCCTTTGTGTTCACTTGCTTCTCTCATCTCTTTTCTGTCTTCAAACCCCAGTGAGAATCCTTCCTTTTTGCAGTTCTATTTGAGGTCTTTTCATGTGGTGGTAGGCATTAAAGACAGTTCTGAACGCTGATAGGAGTCTTAATGTCATTTTTACGGCATCGTTATAAAATGTGTGGTTGTGAACCCATTGCTTCATATAAGAACAAAAACACTGTGTGCTCTAGCTCCATCCCCTCCCTGTCTGTTCCCTATAGGAAACAACCACCATAAGTCTTTTTTTAAAAAATCATCTTTCCCTGCTTTGGTAAGAGATGATTTTATCATTTCCATGTGTATCTCTTAAAACCATATTGTCTGGTTTTGCTTGTTTTTACTTTTATGAAACTGGGATCAAAATGGCACAGAGACCTGTGACTTGCCTGTTGTCTCTAATTTGCAGTTCATTTATTTTCCTGTCTGGTATTCCATTGTTTGAATATGCCGCTGTGTTTACCCTTTCTCATACTGATGGACTTTTGCATTGCTTCCAGTTTTGAACAGACTTCCTACCACCATTCTAATAAATGTCTCTGGTGCATGTGTGAAATACATATTTTTAAAGGTATATAGCAAGGGGTGGTTTTGCTGGGTTTTAGGTTGCTAGATTTCCAAAGTGTTTTATCAGCGTATATGTATGTATTCCCAGAAAATGAATGAATGAGTGAACAAACTAATGAATGAAGAAGCTAGCATATTCATGGAAGGAGAGAGCATATGAATATTCAGTTTTATAAGTGAATGCCTAAATTGATTTTCAAAATGTGTGTTCCCAGAGTATAAACATTTCTGCTGCTCCCTGTTTCCAACAATACTTGGTATCCCTGATGTATTGGGGTAGAGGCTTAACTGCTATCACAGAGACCCAAGATAGCCTAGCTATCTGCTTCCTCTCAGGCTACTTGCCTCCTGACCACTGGACTGGGCAGGGTGGGAGAATTACTTTGTTCTTCAAGATCGTTGGGGACAAGGTTTGTTTTCCCAGGTTGGTATGGCTGGAGTTGTCTCGCCAGCACTATGTCTACCTTCCAGCCCATGACAGGTGGCGTGAGGGGGAATGGCTTCTCTTTGTTGAGGATGTGACCTGGAAACAGCTCATTTCACTTCTGCCTACACTGCAGTGCTAAGAATTTAGCTACAGTCTCACACCAGCCACAGGGGAGTCTGGAGAAACATAATCTCCAGCTAGGCAACCTTATGCCCAGCAAAACTGGGGCAGGGGAGTATTTTTGTTCTATTCCTGCTGTAACAAATTACTGCAAATGTAATGGCTGCAAGCAACACAAATTTATTATCTTATAGTTTGGGAAGTTAGAAATCCAAAGTGGGTTGGAGGGGTTGAGAACCTTCTGGAGACTCTAGGGGAGAGACTCCTTTTCTTACCTTTTCCAGCTTTCTAGAGGCTGCCTCCATTCCTTAGCTTCTAACCTCTGCCTCATGTCACTCTGATTCTGGCTTCCTTCAAAATGTTTCCTTTTCTGGTTCTTCCATCTTTTAAAGACCCCTGTTATTACATGGGGCTCACCCAGTTAATCCAGGATATTGTCCCTGTCTCAAGATCCTTAACTTAAATCTGCAAAGTCCCTTTTACTGTGTTAGGTGACATTTTCACAGATTCTGGGAATTAGGATATGGACATATTTGGGGGAGCCATTATTCTTTTTACCATGGGGAAAAGGAAGGATTCTACAGATGGTGTCTGATTTATGATGGTTCATTCTTACCAGGTGTAAAAGTAATACTTGTGTAGTATTACACAAGATGCACAGGGTTACATCCAGATAAACTGATTGTAAGTTGGAAATATCCTAATTTGAAAATGCCCTCTTGGCTCGGCGCCTGTGGCTCAAGCGGCTAAGGTGCCAGCCATATACACCTGAGCTGGCGGGTTCGAATCTAACCTGGGTCTGCCAAACAACAATGACGTCTGCAACCAAAAAATGGCCGGGCGTTGTGGCAGAGGCCTGTAGTCCCAGCTACTTGGGAGGCAGAGGCAGGAGACTCGTTTGAGCCTAGGAATTGGAGGTTGCTGTGAGGTGACATCTATCCAAGGTGACAGCTTGAGGCACTGTTTCAAAAAGAAAAAAAAAAAAAAGAAAATGCACTCTCGACTTACAATAGTTTTGACTTAGGATGGGTTTATCTACACATAGCCCCATCATAAGTCAAGGAGCACCTGTACTCCTAAAAAGAGGAAGGGGATAATGGTCAATGGCTACTAGAGAGAACCATCATTTTCTGCTATAGCATATGATTATAGTTTTGCCACTCTTATGGCTATGAATATATATATTTTTTGAGGCAGAGTCTCACCATGTTGCCCTTGGTAGAGTGCCATAGCATCATAGCTTATAGCAACCTCAAACTCTTGGGCTTAAGCGATTCTCTTGCCTCAGCCTCCCAAGTAGCTGGGACTACAGGTGCCTGCCACAACGCTCGGCTATTTTTTTTTTTTTTTTGTAGTTGTCATTGTTGTTTAGCAGGCCCGGGCCAGGTTTGAACCCACCAGCCCCGGTGTATGTGGCCAGTGCCCTAACCACTGACCTACAGGCGCTGAGCCAAGGCTGTGGATATATTTTTAAAGTATCTTTAAACTTAACTTGCTGGTGAACTTGCTGAAGACAACTTTGTTTCCTAATACTTTGTGATTCTTGGGGTTGAAATATCTAATCAAAAAAGGAAATCATATGTATTCTTTGTTTGGAATATGGCTTCTAGGAGAGCAAATCATATTTTTGATGTCTACATCCTTTCTCACAATTCCTTTGCTAGCCTTCTGTTTGCCACCTCCTTTTTGTAAAGGGCATTTCCAATTACTACCCTATTTGTAGTTTTCTCAGGGAAACAAAGAGAACAGCTATTAGTCCTAGGATTAAACAACACAGTGTATATTAAGGTCCTGGCACATAGTAGGGTCTCAGAGATGTTAAAAATAAATAGTGACAAAAGCCCTGACTAGCACACCATGGCCAGAGTCCTTACATGTGTAAAGAAGGCCTCTCCATACATTTCATGCACACAGTTGGTAAACTAATCAAACTTACTTTTTTTTCCTTTTTAAAAATGTTAATAGATTTAGTGGGTACTAGTCAGATTCCATTACATGTATTCCTCTATTCTAATTAATACTCTTTTGCCCTCCAGTTGGTGTATTCACCTGTTTTATGTGTGTGTGAGAAGGAGAGAGGGAGAGTTTTTTTTTGGGGGGGTACATGCTGTGGAATGAATGTTTGTGTCTTCCTCCCCCCTATTCATTACTATGTTGAAGCCCTAATTCCCTGCTTGGTGTAATTTGGAGATGGGGACTTTGGGAGGTAGTCTCAGGTTCCCTACTCTTTTCGGCAGCTTGATTTAGTTGTTGTTTTTAATTTTTCTTCTGCCATTAATTGCTTCTCTCTGATAACGGGGAAGGGAGGGCTAATTCAATAACTTGTCAAATGTAGGTGCACCCGCTTTTGCATGTAAGTTTGGAAAAACTTTCCAGGGTGGTGACTCAGGAGGCTGGAGTAGCCAGCAAGATTCATCTGTCCTCATGGGCTCCAGCAGGGCCATCTTTTGCTTTTCCAGTTGCTTCTCTCAACTCTGCTAAGTGTCTGCCTAGTCCCTTCCTTCCTTCCTCCTGTGGGGTCCTTGGCCCTGTCTTGAGAAATCTTGGCTCTTAGCCTGGAGCTGATGAATTCTTGCTTAGGAGGTGGGGGAGAATAGCATGTCTGACTAAAATAATTCATGCATGCTGCAGTTGCAATTTCACTTTCCTGGGGTTTATGGTTATAAACAGGAAGAAACCACCAGTTGGGGATGAGTTATTTATTTTTGAGGAGGGATTGTGAGACATCTTATTTATCTTTGCTTTACTTGGTCTGCTGGAAAATGTAAGGAAATCCGATTTGTTGTAGCCAGACATAATTCCCTCCTCCCTTTCCTCTCCCTGCAACTTGGATGCTTTGTGAAGCAGAGGAGAAAGGTCATGGGTTATGGAGAAGGAACTTGTAATGGTTTAGGAAGCCCCACCAGGGACTGCAAGGATCCCAATAATCGTGCTCTGTGAGCACCAGCTCCCCTGGTGCCAAGGAGAAGACCTCAGACTTCTTGTCTTATCAGTACCACCACATCTGACATGACATCTCAGCTAGCATGGGCAACAAAAAGAGAAATATTTGTTAAATGAGCGAAAACAACCTATGATTCTAAAACCAGAGCTTCATTTCCCCAAACCAGGCCAGAAATTGATATTTAAGTATATCACTTACTGACTTTTGCTCAAATGCACATCACATAGGGTCAGGAGCAACTGAGGACATCAGCAGCGTTGCTCAAAGTCTTCGCAGTTCTAGGCCCTGTCATGTTGTAAGGTCTATTTTCATGTTTGGAAAATATATCCTTCTTGAGGAGCGTTAAAAAATAGGCAGAATTATGCATGTCACCATCCATTAGAATTTTGGCAGCAAGATAGTATTTGTGCCTGGGCCACTTCTACTATATGTGCAAGAATCTTCCTATGGCCTTTGATTAGCCATTAGCAGAAATTTTCTTTGTATCAAACTGGCAAGGAGAGGCTAATGGATGCTCAGCCCCATGTAGAGCACATGCACTGTCATTAGGGCAGCTGGAGGCTAGCTTGTTTTACTGTCCTCTCTGAAGTTTCCTTGTCGTGGCTCTACCACAGACGAAATCTCCTTTATCTTTCTTAGTTGTGGTCAGCTTTCAGGCTTGCCACACTTCCTCTTGGGTGTGACATAATGAAGCACATTTTGGAGCCCTGGGTTGTGCACAGTGGATTTGAGATAAGGGAGCCTGAATGCTCATTTCTGCAGGCTTCTCATCCTGCATTTTAGGGAAGTGTCGCTGGCCCTCCATACACACGGCAACACGAGATGTTTTTCTTCTTTTTTTCCTCTTGCTGTACTTTAACTTTAGCCTTAAACAGTCCCTAGTGTTTTGATTTAGGATATTTTTCTTCCAACCTAGGGAGTAATTGCTTAGAAAATGCCCTCCTGTCAAAAACTTAAAGTCTTCAATATCAGAAATTGGTAGTGGAGGCTCCTCCATCATCTGGCTTTATATTTGAACGGTTGCTAATGGCTAAGAGATTGCAGCATGATGGTAGGTCCCTTTGAAAGCCCGTTGGGTCAATTGGGGTGTTTGCTGTCTGCTTTGGTCAGTGTGTGTATACTCATTTGGGGACCAGCCCATTTATCACAGGTACCATAATCTTTTAATGCTTTTGTGCTTTGGAGAACTGTGGGAGCCATAAGCTGCTTCACAGGTAACCAAGATGTGCTAAAAATAGATGTGCTTAAATGGGCCTGCTGTTCTGGCATTGGAAATCATTACTCTTTATTTTTAGGCCAGCCTTTGTTACCCCTAACCACTTTCAGGTCTGGGAAGTAAGAATCGCTGAGCAAGACCTTTGTCAGTTGGACACTGTTAGCGTTTGAACCTTCCACTCCCAGCTCTTTGGAAGGAGAATCTAAATGTGTTGACATAGGGGGTACTGATCTCCAGGTGGCCATCTTTCCCCACCCCTACCCTCTGTTAAGAAGGATTCTGTTTCACTGTGGGCTCAGAGCACTCACCACAGGAAAAGTACATTGCAAAGAGTGAATTTTGGCTCTGAGTTTATGACACCAGCCAAACAAATGACTAGAAGAATAGACCGGCAAAAAACACCTTTGAGGCCATTGAAGAACAACACCAAGGATCAGACCCACGCACTGTGGGCTTTGGATGTTCTAAAATGGAAATTGTCATCACCATACTTAGTTGCAAACTGATGCATTAAATAAATTAGAATAGGCTAAACTGCCATTGCTCATTTCATAAGTAATAGTCTCATTTTACTATCCCCATTCTTGCCCACCTTCAGTTACAGAAATAACTCTGAGTGGGTTTTCTTTTTCAAGATCTGTGTCAAGCAGATACCTCATAAAATTGGCACAGGCAAAGTGTTCTATTTAGCACTTGCCCTGTGACACAAAACCACAATGTGTCTTCTGTCCTTGGCCATTGGTTCTTTGGAAGTAAGTGCTAAGGGAATGGAGCCAGCCTTCAAGGGAAGTGATTGGAAAGTTTTGTGGGCTTTGCATAGATCATTGGTTCTCAATCTTCCTAATGCCGTGATCCTTTAATACAGTTCCTCATGTTGTGGTGACCCCCAACCATGAAGTAGCAATGAAAATAATTTTATGATTGGGGGTCACCACAACATGAGGAACTGTATTAAAGGTTCGCAGCATTAGAAAGGTTGAGAACCACTGGCATAGTTTGACTTCAGTGAAAATCATTTATTCAGGGGGCCCAAAAGATGCTACCATGGTATTTGATACCAGGTATATTCGGTTCCTTTTGCTGCCCTAGCATATTATCATGAAATGTGCGGTTCCAAACAACTCAAATTTATTGTCTTACAGTTCAGTAGGTCAGAAGTCTGATGTTGGTCTCTCTGGACTAAAATCAAGGTGTTGATAAGGGCTGTGTTCCTTTCTGGAAACTCTGGGGAAAATCCCATTCCCTTGCCTTTTCTACCTTCTAAAGACTGCCCACATTGCTTGGCTCACGGCCCCTTCCTCCAGCCTCAAAGTCTGCAACAGTTGGTAGAGTCCCTCTCATATGGAGTCACTCTGACCTTCTTTCCTGCCTCCCACCCCTTAGACTTTTAAGGGCCCTGTGGTTATATTGGGCCCACCTGTATAATCCAGGCTGCTCTTCCTGTTGGAAGGTCAGCTGATTAGCAACCTTAATTCCACCTGCAACTTTAATGCCCCTTTGCCAGGTATTCACAGGTTCCTGGGATTAGGACATGGGCATCTTGGGGGAGGGGACATTATTCTGCTGACCACCTCAGGGACTTTGTTGTTCTAAATCTCCACATTGGGTAGGGCCAAAGTAGCAGTAATTTTAGTGGCAGCTTGTGTAGAAGATAGCATCCATATTTGCGGAGTTTTAGAAAGTCAAGAAGGAAGTTTCTCTCAGATCAGTGAGCTGTGAGGTTTTTCAGGTACCTTGTTTGTCTGTAGGGTGGCCCTGGAGTTTTGTTGATCACAGCTGGGACTCTTAGCAAGGGCTGCTGGAGTCAGGTATGGCTTTGAAGGGGAGTGGGGAGTCAGGATGACTGGTAGCAGCTGGGCTGGCCAGTGAGAGAGGAATGAGGAAGCAGGGGGATGAGGACAGGAAATGACAGATGAGTCTGCCCCATGGGAGAAAGAAAATAGAAGATGGGGTTGATTACTTTTGGCCCCAAAGAAAAGGAAAGCATGGGCTTTTTTGTTTACGTGCTTGGTGATTGATTCACTTTTGAGTCAATGTAGACTCTGGGCTAAATAAATGTGTTTGGGCACTGTGTGGACATCCACCTAATGCCACAGGGGTTCAGTGTGGCCACTTGGTGTCCTGGAGGTGGGGCATGTCACTCACTGCCCAAAACAGCTCTCTCTGAATATTGCAGCAGCCCAGCTGGTGACCTTGTCCCAAGAGGGCTCTGCTCTGGGGAATGTAAAGCAGTCCAGCACATGCTCACAGAACCTTAAACACATTCTCAGGAATCCTAACAGTCTGTTGTGCACTGACCTAAGCTCGTTTGGGATTTGAAGATTTGTCAGGTTCTTTTGGAAAATACTAGGTGGGAGCCTTGTGCATCCTTTCCCACCGTCCCATGACTGGGAGGTACGTTATAGGGAGAGCAAGTCTCAGACCCGTGTCAGCTACTCATTCAGACAGTTGTTAGCAATCAGGCACTGAAAGAGTCCAGCAGTCTGTTCTGTAAGATTGGCAAAGTTGCGGCTCTCTGGCCAAGCCCCTTTCAGGAAAGAGGCATTCAATGCAGGATTCTGCTAACTCGCAGGGTGGGGACAGGGCCTTCCTTTCATGGTTGTCCATGGGCCCTCATGGAATTCTAGGCCCCCTCTCTGAAACGAGGAAGTTGCTGATCTTTCTAGATTCTTCTATGTGATTATTGCAAAGGTTCAGGTGGCAGCACAATATTTTCATCCAATCACTGGAGCAGGGAGCCATTGCTAATTTTCATGATGCTAATTAACCAGCTCTAGAGCACATGGACTCTGTTTAGTCCTTCAAATGTTGACCCACCATCTCTGGAGTGTTATTTTCTGATTTGTGTATTTCAAATGTGAACTGACTACCAATACTATTTATATATTGCACTGTCTAATTTTTTTTTAAGCAGGGATTGATATTTCTATTTTTCACTTTATTTTGAACAAATTTTGGACTTATGGAAAATATGCAAAATTATAGTTGCCACGTAACCCTCACCCAGCTTCCCCTAATGTTAACATCTTACATAATCATAGTATTATTATTAGAATCAAGAAATCAGCATTGGTATAATGCTATTTACTATACTAAAGATCTTATTTAATTTCATCAGTTTTTCCACTAAGGTCTTCTTTATTTTGTTCTAGGATCCTAGTCAAGATCCCACATTTCATCTAGTTGTTATTTCTCTTTAGTCTCCTGCAGTCGGTAATACTTCCTTCATCTTTCCTTGTCTTTTATGACATTGATAATTTTGAAGGGTATTGATCAGTTATTTTGTTGAATATCCCTCAAATTGGGGTTTCTCATGATTGGAATGAGGATTATACCTTTTTAAGTGTGATAAAATATATATAACATAAAACATACTATTTTAACTGTGCACGTTTAGGTGTACAATTCAGTGGTATCAAGTATATTCACAAGGTTGTATAACCACTCTTTTGGGACCTTTTTCAACCCAAACAAAAACTCTGTACCCATTAAACAATAAGTCCCCACCCATTAAACAATAATTCCCCTTTCCCCCTCACTCCTGCCTCTGGTGACCACCATTTTACTTTATGTCTCTATGATTTTGTCTGGGAACCTCTTACAAGTAGAATTGTGGAATGATTGTACTTTTGTTTCTGGCTTTTTTTTGACTTAGCTTTTGAGGTTTGTCTATGTTATAACATCTCTTCCCTTCCCTTCCCTTCCCTTCCCTTCCCTTCCCTTCCCTTCCCTTCCCTTCCCTTCTCTTCCCTTCTTTTCTCTTTTCTTTTCCTTTATTCTTTCTT